>CM076583.1:967685060-967922700 GCA_034641835.2 Pinus albicaulis | reverse complement strand
CTCAGCAATAGCCACGAAAGTTCCTAAAAGATGAACCGGTCACACTAAAGTTATATGCCAAGTAGCAAGTGCCAAATCAAATCAGGCCGAAAGGGAAAAAGGGTGGTAAAACGCACATATATCAACACCAATGGATAAATGGCGCTAAGTAAGGAGAGGCGGAAAAATAGTTAACGACTGGCACAAAGGTACGGGAGACATGCCTTTGCAGATCAACTCATATACGAGAGAAGGCCTTTGATTATACATGACGGCGGTACGTAGAAATTCCGGGGGGGTCAAGCCATGGGGTGAGGACAAGGCCCTTACCCCCCGCGGAATTGCGACACGTGGCTGGGCTTCACGGCGGAGAAGTAGTAACAGGGTTGGGCCAATAGATTATATATCGTGGTGGAGTTAAGGTGGGCCCGCTCAGGTAAGGAAGATAAGCGTTAGTCCGGCAAAGGGGAAGTCCTTCGTGTTAAAAGTGGATAACGCATATGGAACAACGGTAAGGTAAGTCCGTCAGGACAGCTGGTACTAAGGCCCGTACCAGTTTTTAACCCGACACGAGGCGCTCACCTATATCTAGAATTACCCAATCCCCACGCGCCACGTGTCTCAGTGTCAGTGTCCTTACGACACTTGCCCTCTGTTCTCTTACATTTTCACCTTTTAGCCTAAACAGTCCTCCCGAATGGTAAAAACTCTCGTATTCCTCTCTGGTAAATCATTTTCAGGTAGTTTTCTACGACGAATACCAAGTAGGGAAGAACGCCGGGTTTGTCCAAGTCACTGTCACGGTTCCCCTCGTCGCTTTCCCAAGCATTGTCACCCTCTGCTCAGGTAATCCATTTTCCGTTTTGTTTCATTGTTTTTCCCTTTCTCTCTTTTCCGAATTGTTGAATATCTGCCATGGGGAGAGGGACGCCCAAGAAGAACGAACCTGAAACTCCCCAACTCCATGAGTCTAGAAACCCTCCTGGTTTTGAACCCCTTCGTGACTTGCAAGCGGGTATCTGTGACCCAAAATACCCTTTCGATATACGGAACATCAAGCCCCTACTGTTCGGCCGCCACTGTAAAAGTGTTGATCGTTTCCGAGTTGTCGCGTCCGGCTTGTATCACTACATTACCCCCCAAGTCCATTCCTGTGTCGATTTTATTGTCTGGCTTAGAGACTCTTACGATCCACATCGTGATGCCTTCATTTCCCCTCAGGGTAGCATAATCTTCTCCCTTTCTCCCGATATTATAAGGCAGGCTCTTCGTTTCCCTCCCAGCGATGCCTACTTCAGTTTTAAAGACGAAACCTTGCTCGCACAGTTTAATAAACTGTCGAAGGAAGCCCGCCGTGCCTTCATAGCTGCCATAACAGTCGATCAGGCGACGACCCTACCTCCGGTTGAGCCTTTCCCATTGAGTCTGTTTAATGAAGAGGTCCGACCAGTCCTGTCCCTCATTGTCGGCCTCCTGGGAGAAGGGACCCCTGAAGACAGTTCCTGGGTATGCATTCGATTCTTGTGGCTTATGACTCAGAATGGGGTTACACTGGATATTCCAGGTTTCCTGTCTTTTACCATCCGGAACCAATTTCGGGAGCTGGCCAAGGCCCGAAAGTTTCGTTTTTGTTCATTGGTTTTCTACCTCTTCCTGTTCCAGCATGCAGACAAGTTTAATCATTTGGGGCTGGACCGGACGTATTCTGAAAATTCCCAGCCCAGGCCAGTCTTCGACTGGAATTTCTCCGTTCGTCAATTGCCTAAGGGGGAGGGTTACATCAGTTTCGTGAATACCTTCTTGTCCATTGCTTACACCATCATTCACGATGTACCTTCTCCTAGGGTTTTCCCAGAGATGAAGCGCTGGTTACAGGCTGGGAAGTACCAGTGTACTGGCGATTGGTTTCTATCAGAGGAGTATACCGAAATCCGTGTCTATGGAGCCGAAGTAGCCCCCTACCAGCTCCCAGCTTTTCCTGTCCGACGAGTCTACGCCCTTGAATACATCCGGCAAGCCCTCAAGGCCGACCAGCTTCATTTCGTCCCCGCTAAGAAAGGCTACATCCTAAAGCTTCCCGACAATATTGGCCGCTTTGTTGTAAATTCTAGATATGCCCTCCCGATTGTTGAGAAAATATTGCAGAACTTGGATCTGAAATTAGGGGAAAGTTGGGCTTATGACCCACGGGAAATTATTTCAAATAAAAGAAAGAGAAACAGGTATGCGCCCTACGTTCATGAATCCAGGCCATTTCTGGAGTGGAAGGCTAATTATAAAGTCTGGCCTATGTTTTCGCAGATGGAGACGGACTCATCTGCCACAGGAGAAGAAGAGGAAGTGAACAAAGGGGGAAATGAGCAGGAAGCTGGTACTTCCGGAGCGCCACCACCCAAGAGGCAAAGGGTGGCCACTAGTGAAGCCGAGGTCATCGGGGAAGGGATAATTCTGGAGCCCCGCGCGAAATTTGGAGAGTATGATAAGAGCAAGGCAGGGATAGTAGTTCTAAGAGATAGCACCGCCTCCTCTGACTACACTGAAGTCACTCAGGCCATCACCGAGCCTCCTGCTTCGAAGACAAAAGAAAGGGAGCTGACAAATAAAACCGTCAGAGACAAATATAGGGCCGAACTAGGAGGTTTTGTTGAGAAATATCACACCAGAATCTCGGCCTCAGTTAATGCAGACACTGAAGACCTGGTGTTTTCCATGGCCGAGGCTCTCCTGGACCCGAATTCGGACGTCCCTAGCTACAAGGTGATTGAATTGGTTGTCGACATGAAGAAGGTTCCGGTACAGGACCCGAATGACTTTTTCCAGACGATCTGCGATATGATGAAGGATAAGATTTCACAGATCACCCTTGCCCTAAAGAAGACAGAGCAAAAATACGACGTCCTGAATAACTCTTTTGCCGCAGAACAGAGTGCTAATCGTGCTAACGCACACCAGGTGCGAGTCCTTAAAGAGCAGATTAAGAATTCAGATGACGGAGGGAAGGGAATGCAAGCGGCATTAATAGCCAAGTTGGAGAAGGACATTTCAGCGGCTAGGAAACGGTCTGGCATACCGGCTTCACATCCGATACAGACCGATGAACTGGTGCACGTGGAGGAGGAGAAAAACGAGCTGATGGCCAAGCTTTCCAGAGAAAGAGAGGAGAAAGAAAAAATAGTCAGAAGAATGGAAGATCTGGAATGCAGAGCTACCGAGCTGCAGACCCGCTGGGACACACATAGTTGTCATGCAGCCGAGACCTCAAGTGGGACAGGATCAGCAACAGCACAACTATCCACGGCTATGGCTGAGATACAAGTGCTGGGGAAGCAAATAACGACAGCAAGGCAGAAGGTGGAAGAACTGGAGGGCGCCCTGGTAGAGAAGGTCAGAACTATTGAAGGGCTGCGAAGAGAAGTGGAGGAAGGAAAGAAGACTGCGACTGAGCAACAACAGATCATCGCTGAGCTGAAGAATAAGGCGAAGGGAAATATCACCCTGGTCGAGGCCAGAAGCCTGATCTGGTCAGATATAATCATGGCCGTGACTGAACAATGGGAGTTCCTAACAATGATAGGAGAGCTAAAATCTACCCTTCCATACCTTAATAGGAGATTACAGGAGGCCGGGGATAATATGCCAACTAGAGCCCGCCACGCTGGAATTTATATATCTTTTCTCTATACACTGAGAGCGAATGACGTGGTAAAACATGACATTCCCAGCAGATTTATGGAAATCAATGAATGTCGGAAGATTATAGAAAAAGAGGAGGCTCGATCGGCAGCTTCAAAGGCTCTCCAACGGGTCGCTGACATTGTGGAACAGTTCAACAAGGTATGGAACGAAATCACCACTGCTGGCCTCCCTTCATGTTGGGAACCAAACGCTCCTGCCGTACTAATACACCCCGACAAATACACAACACTTCTAGAGGCAGAACGGGATCGGTCAGATCTTCAGATAGGCAAAGGAACTCAGCTTAAAGCTACTACCATCATCACAGCCCTACAGAAGGAGTTTAGTCTCCTCCACATGATCCGGTACCGTCTCCCCACCCACGCAGACATCCACACCTTCGGCGAGGCATTTACCAGGGTGGAGAGACTCTCAGAGATGTCAGAACCAAATCCAGAAAGCCAGCGGAGGTTAACACAGTTCCTGACTCAGCATGCCAGTCCCTCCACCGATGTACCTCCTCCAGCGTCTACTACAGCCTCGACCCAACATCATTCATGACACCTCATGTTTCATTCATGACATGGCCTAAACGGCCTTTACTTTCATTTCAGTTATGTTTTGTTTAAATTTCCGAGTGGGTGGTTTTCCCTCCCACTCTTGCATTTTTACTTTTACCTTGAACAATGATCTACATTTTGGTTTTAAGTTTGGCCCGGGGCCTGTTACGCATGATGGAAGAGTGGTTTTACCCATCATGCCATTTTGTGGTTTTGACAATGACTGTTAACAATTTTGATCACGCGAGAAAGATATTTTTAGAAAATATCTTCTCGCTGAAAGGCAGATGTATGCTATATAATACAGGAAAAAGAATGATACCAGGTTCCATTTCTTCAGAAAATTGATTGTATAAGAATTTCCTGTGTATATGCTTTGTGAAAATTCGGATACTGCCCGGAAGAGCCCATTGGGTCTCAGTAATAAGAAGCTTCACTGTAAGAAGGATTCTGGACACGGTTGTATGGTAGTGTGTGTTTCTCTATTGTTCGTTTTGTCTATGATCATCTCTCTTGTATTACATCCTGAAATGCGAATGTCTTTCGTCTTTTGATATGAACTTATCGTGTTGATACTTATATCAGTAGCAGCTTGACACTTTAAATGGCTCAGGAGTAATATATTGTTCCACTTGCATTTCACTCATATTTCTACTATGTTGGTTGTACTGAAATGTTATTGACGGGAATTCTTGGCGTGTATGGATTCTTAGATATTTAAGCCCATTGTATGCCATGAAGTTCTCCTTAGTATCATCTACGTGACAGCCGATATCTCCTTCTCGCTATACAGCTCCGCTATTTTTTATACATACCTTCTCTGCCATACGTCGTGAATCTGGCCCTGATTATGTTGACCTGTCTTAAAATTGTCTGATGCAGTAGTATCTGAACATTAGCATTTCATTTGTTCAGTGTTACTTCAAATACCTCAAACTGTACGAAGTTCTGGTTCCATTTTAGTCTATTCTCTGTTTCAAAGGAAGTAGTGTAAGAGCTCTGTCATGTTAAGGGATGAAACGTTGTTTTAAATATCCCGCTCTCTACACCTCTTAAGATGTCCTAGGAACTGGTCTATAACAACTCTAGGCTGTCTCTAGGAGTTACAACATCTTTTTGGCGCCGTTGCCGGGGATCGAAGTTGAAGAGATTTAAGTCCCTGGGCCTCGACAAATCCTATCCACTCTTCAGTTAGGTGAGCACGAAGAGTTGTGAGTTGTGCATACCTCACCTTGGCGACTCCACATTTATATTTCAGATAAACCTATTTGCAGTCCTGGCTCCCCGAAAGCCACACTTAAGGTCAGATACTTCACAGTCGAAGACACCTTCCGTGTCTGACCCAGAGCGAATACTTCACAGAAGAGGCTGGAGAGAAAGACCACCAGTTCATACCGATATTCCTGAGTTTTCCCTCGAAAACTTCCCGTATCTTCAGCCCTCCTCTTCTCAGGTCGCCCAAATACAAAGCTCTAACCCTATTATAAGAGATACTGGCTATTACTCTGATAGCCCTTACCGACAAGGTACCCGTATCAAAGACGAAGCTGAGTCTAGTTGTACTCCACATTATTCTTTTCATCCTACCCCTGAAGTTGAAGAGGTCAAAGAGATCACTGAACTGTCTGCTGTTAACAGCCCTATTTCCTCATCAAGTCCTCTAGCCGCTCATCACTATATTCCCATCATTATTCATACTCAACTCACAACACCTCCTCCACCTCGTATTACTCAAGCTCTCATCCTACCTCCGCCTCCCCCGATGGCGAATGTACCCGGCTTTTTACAAAACAGGTATGCTCCTTTACAGCTGCCTGCAGTGTTAAATGATATGCCGCAAGACTATTTGAAGATTCTACCCCGATTTAATGGGGAGAATGGTGTCGATGCTCACAAGCATGTTGAGATCTTCTGCTCTTTCGCCGAGAATTTTAATGTGGAACATCTTGATGTGGTTCTGAGGTTGTTCGTGCAGTCCCTTGATGGAGAAGCTAGAAAGTGGTTTAAGTCTCTTGCAATTGATTCCATCAACACCTGGGAGGCTATGGAACAAGCTTTTGTGAAAAAGTGGGGAGATAGGAAAGATCATGGGGATACCTTAACCGAGTTCAACACCCTTAAAAAGAAACACAATGAAGGGGTATCAGAATTCATCAGAAGATTTAACAAATTGTATTACAGCCTCCCAGCTGAGATGAAACCCCATCAGACCGCTGCCAAGGTCGTTTTCGTAGCAGCATTTGATTCCGAGTTTGGCTTCTCACTAAGGGAGAGAAAGCCAGCCTCTCTTGATGATGCACAGACTGATGCATTGGAAATAGAAGCAAACTTTGTCTCGACTGGTAAGACCAAAGTAAAGCAAGAACATGATATCAGAAGAAGAAGCAAGGAAGAAGTGTCCACTTCAAGTCAGGATAGAGACTCAGCAAACGACAAGATCGAAGAGATGAATAAAATGATCAAGAACCTCTCTAGCAAGTTGGTCAAGCTAGAGATGGAAGCCAAGAGTTCTCCATCAAAGAACTTTCAGAATGCTCCAAACAGAGGGTTCAACCCTCAATACAGGAAACCTCCCTTGCAGATACTACAGAGGGGGCAGAAGGAGTCACAAGACCAAGTATCGCACCCTTTGTACTTGGAAGGACAAGTGGAGGCTTCCCCTGAAGACTCCTCTTATGAGCAAGATGAAACATGTCCGGTTTTCTTCGACAGTGATGACATAGAGTGCCCTGTCCAAGGAAGTGAGGAGGATGCGTTGCGACCTCACTCAGAAGCGAAGGATAATGAGGATGCCGAAGAGCCAGAAATCGATGACTACTGCAAACAGTTTGTTGATTTCATGCAAGCTCAGTTCAACAGGAAATATGACCTCAGGTCCTCCAGGAAAAGGACCCGTACTCAAGATGAAGAGGAAGATGCACCCCAGAGATCAGCACCTGCACAGAAGGAGGCCAATACCAAAGAATCTTCTGATAGAGGTAAGAAGCCCCTTTACCAACCTTTGCAAGATGATAGTCACATACCCTCCTCCTCTCAAGTAGCTGTGTCTCCTGTGAATAAAGTTCCCATTAAAGAAGTCAAGTCTGCCTTGCCAAACAAAGAGTCCAAAGAAAAGGAAGTCCAGATAGAAAAGCCCTTGTCTGCCTTCAGTTTGCAAAAGGAACTTGAAAAGGTCAAAATCCCTGTCCCTCTCTCGGAATTGTTGAAGCAGCCTGCATATCAGTCACAAGTCTCCTCATTCATTTCAGCTCCTGAAGCCTCACACATTCCAGACAGCCTTAATTTACAAGAAGAGAGGCCTATGGTAGTGTTTGGCCCCCATGTCGAGGAATTGGACCCCTCTACTCCTCCTTTCTATGTTTCCCTAGTAATCCATGATTTACTATTACACAACTGTATGTTGGATTCAGGAGCATCCCACAATTTGATGCCCCTGTCTGTCATGGAGCAGTTAGGTCTCCAAATCACCCGTCCATATAAAGACCTCTACTCCTTTGACTCCAAAAGAGTGAAGTGCTTAGGCATGATCAAGGACCTAGCAGTCACCTTGGCTCAGATTCCTGCCAAGAGTGTGGTGATGGATATCGTAGTAGCTGACATCCCAGCTCGCTTCGGCATGCTGTTGTCTAGGTCCTGGGGAACCAGAATTGGAGGGTCAATCAAGCTGGATCTGTCCTACGCCACCATCCCTGTCTTTGGGGGTCAAGAAAGGAGATTGTACCGAGAAACTAGGTTTGTCAAGACAGTCACAAAAGCAGGAGATTCAGTAAACTCCCCAGTTTACAGTAGAGATGGAGATTTTTCCTGTCTAATGTTGGAGGAAGATCAGGAATATGCTCATGAACCTACATTTTGTCAGATAAAGACTGAGTTATCAGAGCAGGACCAAAGATCTGATATCTGGACGCTCCACTTCGATGGGGCCAATTCCAGAGAGGGAAACGGGGCTGGAGTGTTGCTCATCTCACCCATGGGTCAATGGGTCCCCCTCTCTTTCAAACTAGAATACGAGGCCACGAATAATGTGGCCGAATACGAGGCACTCATATTGGGGTTACAAACAGCAAGAAGCATGAAGATCCAAGGTTTAAAGGTGATGGGAGACTCAGAGTTGGTGGTGAGGCAGGTGAGAAACCAGTGTCAAGCGAAGCATCCGAGGCTAAAGGCCTATAGGAACGAAGTGTGGGACCTCGTGGAACATTCCTTTCTGGCATTTAACATTCAGTTTATGCCCAGGGAATACAACAGAATGGCAGACTCCTTGGCTGTGGCTGCTAGTACATTCCGCCCACCTCAGAACCCTCTTCTGAGATACGAAATTGAGGTAAGATACAGGCCTTCAATTCCTGATAATGTCAAGCACTGGCAGGTCTTTGACGATGAAGAGCAGGTGAAGAGGTTTTTGGAGACTGTGGGGGAGTTTTCAAACTTGGAGATTGACAATTGTGAAGAGGAAGAAGTCGAAGAAATTCCAGGGGACAAGCTAGAAGAGAAGATAGCTGGTCACAGATTCCTACAGCTAAAGGGAAATGTCATTCCCCGAGGGTTGGTACCTCTGGAAAGGCTGTTCAATAAGGATGATGTCCAGCATGTTCGCATTTGCGTAAGACTTTGAGAAATGGAGGTAAGTGGACTCTCATTCAACCCTCGTAAATCTTTTCTTTGCATTAGAAAGGTAAACTCCTAGACATATAGTAACCAAAGATGGGGTCAAATCGACTCTAAGAGGGAAGCATAAACCCGCATTCTCTCCCCAGAAACAAGCAAGAAGTACAGGTATTCCTAGGACGGATAAATTTTCTCAGAAGATTCATTCCCAATTATGCCGAAATAGTTAGACACATCACAGATATGTTAAAGAAGGACAATGAAGTAAGATGGGCACCAGAACCAAGGCAGGCGTTTACCAGGATCAAGACTGCATTTGCTGAAGCTCCAGTATTAGCAAAGCCTAACTTCACCGAACCCTTCATGATTTTCTCTTTTGCATCACCTCACACCGTGGCGGGGGTCCTACTACAGAAGAATGGGGATGGGTATGAGCAACCCATTGCTTTCTTTAGTCAAGTTCTTCATGACGCAGAGCTGAAATACAACATACTTGAGAAGCAAGCTTATGCCTTGGTAAAGTCCTTAAAGGCCTTTCGCATGTACATTTTACAATCCCATGTGACTGCTTTTGTACCCGCAGCAGCAGTTAAGGACATCCTAGTGCAGGGAGACAGTGAAGGCAGAAGGGGACGATGGATTGCGAAGATACAAGAATATGACTTGGATATAAGGCCCACCAAGTTAATTAAAGGACAGGGGTTAGCGAAAATTTTATCAGAATCGAACCACCAAGCCCTGGGCATCCACTTATCCATGATGGCAGATGAAGCATCTCAAGAACAGACAGGGAGGCCAGAAGTGGAAATGGCAACTCAAAAAATACAGATGAAGTACCTCACTAGCCCCTGGTACAAAGAAATTGTTGAATACCTCCTGACACTCAGCTGCCCACCCAGCTGTGACAAGTCCAAATACAGAGCCTTGAGGCTTAAATCTCAAAAGTACGCCGTGGCTAATGGACAGCTATATTGGAGAGATCCGTCAGGCATACTGCTGTTATGTCTCATCGAAGGGGAGGTAGGGAACATCATAACCGAGTTCCATGAGGGGATCTGCGGAGGGCATTACAGCTGGAGGAGCACAGCCCAGAAAATTCTGAAGGCCGGGTTCTACTGGCCTAAACTATTTGGAGAGGTCTTCACTTGGGTCAGAGCCTGTGACAAATGCCAAAAGTTTGCCGAGAAACAGAAGCTAGCCGCTTTACCCCTGATTCCTGTGCACGTTGATGAGCCTTTTAAGCAATGGGGTATTGACTTCATAGGTGAGATCCACCCCCCCTCCAGTGGGCAGCACAAATGGATTTTGACTGCTACAGATTACTTCACCAAGTGGGTGGAGGCCATCCCCGCACGAAATGCTACAGATACAGTGGTCATAAAATTCTTAGAAGAGAACATCATCTCAAGGTTTGGATGTCCTGCCAGAATAGTCACGGACAATGCTCAGGCTTTTAAATCGGTTAAGATGGTGAATTTCTGCCAACAATACAACATCACTCTGGGCCACTCCACAGCTTACTACCCCCAGGGCAATGGCCTTGCCGAGTCATCAAACAAAACACTGGTCAGAGCACTGAAGAAGACAATAAATGAGAACCAGAGAAATTGGGACTCTCAGCTGAAGTTTGCTCTATGGGCAAACAGGATAACCAGTAAAAGGGCAACAGGGAAGTCGCCTTACGAACTAGTATACGGACGAGCAGCTGTATTCCCCATACAGCTGGCTCTACCTGTAGCTCGTTTCATGCAGGAGACTCAGGAAGAAGCTGATGGCACAACTAGAAGAATCAATCAATTGATTGAACTGGAGGAAACGCGCGTTCAGGTGAATCAGAGGCTGGTGGACTATCAAGAGAAGATGAAAGATTTGTTTGACCAGCACACCAAAGACAGGAAGCTGCAGGTGGGGGATTTAGTGCTCCGATGGGATGTACGCAGAGCTGACAAAGGCAAACATGGTAAGTTTGACCCCCTTTGGTTCGGTCCTTTCAAGATCGCAGAGCAGGGAGGAAATAATACTTTCAAGCTGGAAAATTTACAGGGGGATCTGTTGGAAGCCCCTGTGAATGGGCAATTCCTCAAACCATACTTCCAATTCTAAAGAAGGCTGGAAAGCCTGACTGTATTATATTGTATAATAGTTGCTATTATGTTTTGTTTGTTTATCATCAATTACAGGCATGTCATGAAGATCTGTACACGGCACAGCTCTAGAAACTGAAAAGTGTTTTTCAGAGAAGGTCTACAGGCGGTCTGCGTAGTTCTCGACACGTCCGAGGACAAACGTGCCGTCCCCAGGTGGAGCCAATGTTGTTCGATTCTCAGCAATAGCCACGAAAGTTCCTAAAAGATGAACCGGTCACACTAAAGTTATATGCCAAGTAGCAAGTGCCAAATCAAATCAGGCCGAAAGGGAAAAAGAGTGGTAAAACGCACATATATCGACACCAATGGATAAATGGCGCTAAGTAAGGAGAGGCGGAAAAATAGTTAACGACTGGCACAAAGGTACGGGAGACATGCCTTTGCAGATCAACTCATATACGAGAGAAGGCCTTTGATTATACATGACGGCGGTACGTAGAAATTCCGGGGGGGTCAAGCCATGGGGTAAGGACAAGGCCCTTACCCCCGCGGAATTGCGACACGTGGCTGGGCTTCACGGCGGAGAAGTAGTAACAGGGTTGGGCCAATAGATTATATATCGTGGTGGAGTTAAGATGGGCCCGCTCAGGTGAGGAAGATAAGCGTTAGTCTGGCAAAGGGGAAGTCCTTCGTGTTAAAAGTGGATAACGCATATGGAACAACGGTAAGGTAAGTCCGTCAGGACAGCTGGTACTAAGGCCCGTACCAGTTTTTAACCCGACACGAGGCGCTCACCTATATCTAGAATTACCCAATCCCCACGCTCCACGTGTCTCAGTGTCAGTGTCCTTACGACACTTGCCCTCTGTTTTCTTACACTTTCCCCTTTTAACCTAAACAGTCCTCCCGAATGGTAAAAACTCTCGTATTCCTCTCTGGTAAATTATTTTCAGGTAGTTTTCCACGGCGATTACCAAGTAGGGAAGAGCGCCGGGTTTGCCCAAGTCACTGTCACGGTTCCCCTCGTCGTTTTCCCAAGCATTGTCACCCTCTGCTCAGGTAATCCATTTTCCCGTCTTCGTTTCATTATTTTTCCCTTTCTCTCTTTTCCGAATTGTTGAATAACTGCCATGGGGAGAGGGACGCCCAAGAAGAACGAACCTGAAACTCCCCAACTCCATGAGTCTAGAAATCCTCCTGGTTTCGAGCCCCTTCGTGACTTGCAAGCAGGTATCTGTGACCCAAAATACCCTTTCGATATACGGAGCATCAAGCCCCTACTGTTCGGCCGCCACTGTAAAAGTGCCGATCGTTTCCGAGTTGTCGCGTCCGGCTTGTATCACTACATTACCCCCCAAGTCCATTCCCGTGTCGATTTTATTGTCTGGCTTAGAGACTCTTACGATTCACATCGTGATGCCTTCATTTCCCCTCAGGGTAGCATAATCTTCTCCCTTTCTCCCGATATTATAAGGCAGGCTCTTCGTTTCCCTCCCAGTGATGCCTACTTCAGTTATAAAGACGAAACCTTGCTCGCACAGTTTAATAAACTGTCGAAGGAAGCCCGCCGTGCCTTCATAGCTGCCATAACAGTCGATCAGGCGACGGCCCTACCTCCGGTTGAGCCTTTCCCATTGAGTCTGTTTAATGAAGAGGTCTGACCAGTCCTGTCCCTCATTGCCGGCCTCCTGGGAGAAGAGACCCCTGAAGACATTTCCTGGGTATGCATTCGATTCTTGTGGCTTATGACTCAGAATGGGGTTACACTGGATATTCCAGGTTTCCTGTCTTTTACCATCCGGAACCAATTTCGGGAGCTGGCCAAGGCCCGAAAGTTTCGTTTTTTTTCGTTGGTTTTCTACCTCTTCCTGTTCCAGCATGCAGACAAGTTTAATCATTTGGGGCTGGACCGGACGTATTCTGAAAATTCCCAGCCCAGGCCAGTCTTCGACTGGAATTTCTCCGTTCGTCAATTGCCTAAGGGGGAGGGTTACATCAGTTTCGTGAATACCTTCATGTCCATTGCTTACACCATCATTCACGATGTACCTTCTCCTAGGGTTTTCCCAGAGATGAAGCGCTGGTTACAGGCTGGGAAGTACCGGTGTACCGGCGATTGGTTTCTATCAGAGGAGTATACTGAAATCCGTGTCTATGGAGCCGAAGTAGCCCCCTACCAGCTCCCAGCTTTTCCTGTCCGACGAGTCTACGCCCTTGAATACATCCGGCAAGCCCTCAAAGATGACCAGCTTCATTTCGTCCCCGCTAAGAAAGGCTACATCCTAAAGCTCCCCGACAATATTGGCCCCTTTGTTGTAAATTCTAGATATGCCCTCCCGATTGTTGAGAAAATATTGCAGAACTTGGATCTGAAATTAGGGGAAAGTTGGGCTTATGACCCACGGGAAATTATTTCCAATAAAAGAAAGAGAAACAGGTCTGCGCCCTACGTTCATGAATCCAGGCCATTTCTGGAGTGGAAGGCTAATTATGAAGTCTGGCCTATGTTTTCGCAGATGGAGACGGACTCATCTGCCACAGGAGAAGAAGAGGACGTGAACAAAGGGGGAAATGAGCAGGAAGCTGGTACTTCCGGAGCGCCATCACCCAAGAGGCAAAGGGTGGCCACTAGTGAAGCCGAGGTCATCGGGGAAGGGATAATTCTGGAGCCCCTCGCGAAATTTGGAGAGTATGATAAGGGCAAGGCAGGGATAGTAGTTCTAAGATAGCACCGCTCCTCTCGACTACACTGAAGTCACTCAGGCCATCATCGAGCCTCCTGCTTCGAAGACAAAAGAAAGGGAGCTGACCAATAAAACCGTCAGAGACAAATATAGGGACGAACTAGGAGGTTTTGTTGAGAAATATCACACCAGAATCTCTGCCTCGGTTAATGCAGACACTGAAGACCTGGTGCTTTCCATGGCCGAGGCTATCCTGGACCCGAATTCGGACGTCCCTAGCTACAAGGTGATTGAATTGGTTGTCGACATGAAGAAGGTTCCAGTACAGGACCTGAATGACCTTTTCCAGACAATCTGCGACATGATGAAGGATAAGATTTCGCAGACACCTTGCCTAAAGAAGACAAGGCAGTGCGACGGTCCTGGTTAACTCCTTTTGGCTGCAGAACATGGCCATCGTTAACGCACACCCGCCATGGTAGTCCTCAAAGAGCAGATTAAGAATCGTACGACGGAGGGAAGGGAAATGTGCGTGACACAGCTGCCGTTGGAGAAGGATATTTCAGCGGCTAGGAAACGGTCTGGCATACCGGCTTCACATCCGATGCAGACCGATGAACTGGTGCACGTGGAGGAGGAGAAAAACGAGCTGATGGCCAAGCTTTCCAGAGAAAGAGAGGATAAAGAAAAAATGGTCAGAAGAATGGAAGATCTGGAATGCAGAGCTACCGAGCTGCAGACCCGCTGGGACACACACAGTTGTCATGCAGCCGAGACCTCAAGTGGGACAGGATCAGCAACAGCACAACTATCCACGGCTATGGCTGAGATACAAGTGCTTGGGAAGCAAACAACGACAGCAAGGCAGAAGGTGGAAGAACTGGAGGGCGCCCTGGCAGAGAAGGTCAGAACTATTGAAGGGCTGCGAAGAGAAGTGGAGGAAGGAAAGAAGACTGCGACTGAGCAACAACAGATCATCGCTGAGCTGAAGAGTAAGGTGAAGGGAAATATCACCCTGGTCGAGGCCAGAAGCCTGATCTGGTCAGATATAATCATGGCCGTGACTGAACAGTGGGAGTTCCTAACAATGATAGGAGAGCTAAAATCTACCCTTCCATACCTTAATAGGAGATTGCAGGAGGCCGGGGATAATCTGCCAACTAGAGCCCGACACGCCGGAATTTATATATCTTTTCTCTATACACTGAGAGCGAGTGACATGGCAAAACATGACATTCCCAGCAGATTTATGGAAATCAATGAATGTCGGAAAATTATAGAGAAAGAGGAGGCTCGATCGGCAGCTTCAAAGGCTCTCCAACGGGTCGCAGACATTGTGGAACAGTTCAACAAGGTATGGAACGAAATCACCACTGCTGGCCTCCCTTCAAGTTGGGAACCAAACGCTCCTGCCGTACTAATGCACCCCGACAAATACACAGCACTTCTAGAGGCAGAACGGGATCGGTCAGATCTTCTGATGGGCAAAGGAACTCAGCTTAAAGCTACTACCATCATCAATAAATTTCCTGCTTCATGAGTTTATCTCTCCATTCCATATGATCTGGTATCGTCTCCCCACCCACGCAAGACATCCACACCTTCGGCGAGGCATTCACCAGGGTGGAGAGACTCTCAGAGATGTCAGAGCCAGATCCAGAAAGCCAGCGGAGGTTAACGCAGTTCCTGACTCAGCATGCCAGTCCTTCCACCAATGTACCTCCCCCAGCGTCTACTACAGCCTCGACCCAACAGCTTTCATGACACATTCTGTTTCATTCATGACATGGCCTTAACGGCCTTTACTTTCATTTCAGTTATGTTTGATTTAAATTTCCGAGTGGGCGGTTTTTCCTCCCACTCTTGCATTTTTACTTTTACCTTGAACAATGATCTACATTTTGGTTTTAAGTTTGGCCCGGGGCCTGTTACGCATGATGGAGGAGTTGTTTTCCCCATCATGCCATTTTGTGGTTTTGATAATGATTGTTAACAATTTTGAGCATGCGAGAAAGATATTTTCAGAAAATATCTTCTCGATGAAAGGCAGAGAGAAGGCTATATAATACAGGAAAAAGAATGATACCGGGTTCCATTTTCTTCAGAAAATTGATTGTATTAGAATTTCCCGTGCGTCTGCTTTGTGAAAAATTTGGATACTGCCCGGAGGAGCCCATTGGGTTTCAATAATAAGAAGCTTTACTGTAATACGGATTCTGGACACGGTTGTATGGTGGTGTGTGTGCCTCTCTATTGTTAGTTTCATCTTTGCTCACCTCTCTTATATTATATCCTGGAATGCGAGTGTCTTTTGTCTTTTGATATGAACTTATCGTGTTGATACACATGTCAGTAGCAGTGTGACACTTTAAATGGCTCAGGAGTAATGTATTTTGCCACATGCATCTCACTCATATTTCTACTATGTTGGTTGTATTGAAATGTTATTGATGAAAGCTCTTGGTATGCGTGGATTCTTAGATATTTAAGCCCATTTCTACGCCATGAAGTTCTCCTTAATATCATCTATGTAACAGCCGATATCCCCCTCTTGTTATACAGCTTCGCTATTGTTTATGATTACTTTCTCTGCCATATGTCGTGAATCTGGCCCTCATTATATTGATCTGTCTTATGATTGTCCGAAGCAGCAGTATCTAAATATAAGCATTCCATTCGTTCAGCGTTGTTTGAAATACCTCAAAATGTCCGAAGTTCTGGTTCCATTTTAGTTTGTTTTCTGTTTCAAAAAGAGTAGTGTAAGAGCTCTGTCACGTTAAGGGATGAAACGTTGTCCAAAATATCCTGCTCTCTACACCTCATAAGATGTCCTAGGCACTGGTCTGTAACAACTCTAGGCTGTTTTGGAGTGGCTTATTTCTAATGACATTCTATATTTTAGCTACATACAACATATTTTAGAGGATCCTAGCCCTGGTCTGCGTTATTCTTTCACTGGTTTTGTTATACAGCGTCCTCAATGGAGATATTGCTGAAATTATTGAAAAGGAATATTACAACGGCAAACGGGCTGCCCGAACGTGCACAAGGTACTCGAGTGTTCAAAACTTAGAAAAAATGATATGGGCATCCTCAAACGAAATGGCCTGACCTGAACGTGCCCGATCGGGCGACCTCACATGGTGCAACACGATGCGCGAGACCAAACGATGCCACAAGGGAGAAATTGGAAAACGGGCCGCCCGAACGTGCACAAGGGAGAAAATGTAAAACGGGCCACTTGAACATGCACAAGGCACCTGGGTAGTCACAACTTAGTAAAACTTATATAGGCACCCTTGAACGAAACAGCCTGACCCAAATGCGCTTGGTCGATGCCCTCACATGGCGTGACATGGTGCACCCGACCGAATGATGCCACAAGGGAAAAAATGACAAACGGGCCGCTTGAACGTGCACAAGGCACCCGGGCAGTCACAACTTAACAAACCTGATATGGGCACCCTCGAACGAAATGGCCCGGCCCGAACGCGCCCAGTCGGGCGACCTCACATGGCGTGACACGACGAATGATACCATAGGGGAGAAAACAGAAAATGGGCCGCTCGAACGTGCAGAAGGCACCAAGATGGTCACAACTTAGCAAAACCAATACGGGCGCTCTCGAACAAAATGGCCTAACCCGAATGCGCGTGGTTGGCCAACCTCACACGGCGTGCCCGATCGAATAATGCCACAAGGAAGAAAACGACAAATGGGCCGCCCGAACATGCACAATGCACTCGGGCAGTCACAACTTAGCAAAATTGATACGGGCGCCCTCGAACGAAACGGCCCGACCCGAACGCGCACGGTCGGGCGACCTCACACGTTGCAGCCGAAAAAACGATGCCACAAGGGATAAAATGACAAATGGGCCACCCGAACGTGCACAAGCCACCTGGGTGGTCAGAACTTAGAAAAACTTATACGGGCACCCTCGAACAAAACTGCCCGACCCAAATGCGCTTGATTAGGCGACCTCACATGGTGCGACATGATGCACCTAACTGATGAATGCCACAAGGGAGAAAATGGAAAACGGGCTGCCCGAACGTGCACAAGATACCCTAGCGGTCACAACTTAGCAAAACTGATATGGGCGCCCTCGAATGAAATGATCCGACTCGAACGTGCCCGGTCGGGCGACCTCACACGGCACAACACAGCGTGCTGCCACAAGGAAGCAACCAACAAATAGACCACTCGAATGTGCACAAGGCACCCGGGCAGTCACAACTTAGCAAAACTCATCCGGGCACCATTGTACGAAACATCCCGACCCAAACGTGCCCAGTCAGGCGACCTCACACGGCGCAACACGGTGCACTTGACTGAATGATACCACAAGGGAGCAAATGGAAAATGGGCCATCCAAACATGCAGAAGGCACCTGGGCGGTCACAACTTAGAAAAACTGATACGGGCGCCCTCAAACGAAATGGCCCAACCCGACCCGAACATGCCCGGTCGGGTGACCTTACACGACGCGGCGCGACGCACCCGACCGAATGATGCCATAAGGGAGCAAACAAAAAATGGGTTGCTCAAATGTGCATAAGGCACCCTAGCAGTCACAACTTAGCAAAACTGATATGGGCGCCCTATAATGAAATAACCCAACCCAAACGCGCTCGGTCGGGCGACCTCACACGGCACGACACAGCGCGCCCGACCAAACGATGCCACAAGGGAGAAAATGAAAAATGGGCTGCCCGAACGTGCATAAGGCACCCCAGTGGTCACAACTTAGCAAAAATAATATGGGCGCCCTCGAATGAAACGGCCCAACCCGAACATGCCTGGTCGGGCGACCTCACATGGCATGACACGGCGCGCCAGACCAAACGATGCCACAAGGGATAAAATAGAAAACGGGCCGCCTGAACGTGCACAAGGCACCCGGGCGGTCACAACTTAGAAAAATTGATACGGGTCCCCTCAAACGGAATGGTCCGACCCAACCCGAACGCACCCAGTTGGGCGACCTCACACGACACAACACGATGCACCCAATCGAATGATGCCACAACGGAGAAAATGGAAAACGGGCTACCCGAACAATCACAAAACACTTGAGTGGTCACAACTTAACAAAACTGATATGGGCGCCCTCGAACGAAATGGCTTGACCTGACCTGAACACGCTCGGTTGGGTGACCTCACATGGTGCGACATGGCGCACCCGACCGAATGATGCCACAATGGAGCAAATTCCAAACAGGCCGCCCGAACATGAATAAGGCACTCGGGTGGTCACAACTTAGAAAAACTGATATGGGCACCGTTGAACGAAATGGCCTAACCTGAACGCGCCGGGTCAGGCGACCTCACACAACGTGACACGACGCGCTCTACCGAATGAGGCCACAAGCGAGAAAAGGAAAAATGGGCTGCCTGAACGTGCATAAGGCACCTGGGTGGTCAGAACTTAGAAAAAATGATACGGGCACCCTCGAACAAAATGGCCCAACCTGAACGTGCCTGATCAGGTGACCTCACATGGTACAACATGGCGCGCCCGATCAAATGATGCCACAAGGGAGAAAACGGAAAACGAGATGCTTGAATGTGCACAAGGCAGTTGGGCGGTCACAACTTAGAAAAACTGATACGGGTGCCCTCAAACAAAACGAACCGTATGCATGTATTTCATTGGGCGGCCTCACACGACAAGACCCGATCACCAAAAATAACTCCCAAACCCTAAACCCTAAGATTGTTCCTAAACACTAACAACACTTGCCTCCTAAACATCACAATACTGACACTTGAGACAACTGTCACAATATCGACACTTGTTCTAACTGTTGCAATACCAACTCTTCTTCTTATTATCTAAAAACTTGTATGCATCTATGTTATAAAAAAATATTTTCTTTTGTGCATGTTTCACTACAGAAGAATGATGAGGATGGATCTTTTAGGTACTTCAATAAGAATGGAAAATGGAAACTATTCTTCTTGACTTCTAAATAATACAAACACTAAAATAAGTAAAGAAAAGGAGGTAGTGTGAAGAGTTATCATCTGCATAAAGTGCGTACTTCTTCCAAAATGAATGAGAATTATCTAAGACTTGAAAGAATAAATATGCTAGATGGAACTTACAATTCTACTCTAAATGAAAAATTGACTCAAGGCAGAGGATATACATTCAAACTAGTACATTCGGCAGATTATTTTTTTTTAAATATTTTTATCTGAACGTTGCAATAGCGACACTTAGCTCTAAGTGTCGCAAGACCAACACTTTCCTCCAATCCATCGCAATTTTGATGCTTTGCTCCAAACGTCGCAATAGCGACACTTAGCTCTAAGTGTCACAAGACTGACACTTTCCTCCAATCCGTCGCAATTTCGACGCTTTTCTCCGAATGTCACAATAGCGACACTTAGCTCTAAGTGTCGCAACACTAACACTTTGCTCCAATCTGTCACAATTCCGACACTTTTCTCCAAACGTCGCAAGACTGACACTTACCTCTAAGTGTCGCAATACCGACACTTGTCTCCAAATGTCGGTATAGAAAAATTTGTGGGCGGGATTTGAAAAATTGATAAAATTTGGGGAAATTTCCGACATTTGGTCAAAAGTGTCGAAACTAAAGTGTCAGAATTTCCGCCAAATGTACTAGTGTGGGGGGGGGAAAAAATTTCTTAGGGGCCTTGCAGATTTTCTTACATGCAATGAGAATATTAACTTTTCCATTAGATCCAAATATTATGAAACTCTAACATCAAGTTTTGCCTCTAAGGACCTGGTCATGCCCACAATGGACCTTGCATGCCAGTTAATCATTTTGAGCTAGTGTTTCACCCACCTAATGTAACAACCTTGGTATATTCCATCTAATAAAAGTGAATAAAGGAAAAATATTAACCACACTTATTGGGACACTTATTCCAAATTCAATGTTGGGCGATAAATCCTAGTGTAGGTGTTCATTTGGTTTATTATGGCTAAGGAAATTGGAAATCACAATGGCTGAGGTTTTATAAAGGCAAAGTGGCATTAATTCACATTTATTTATGAAACAAAATGGTAAATAGGAGAAAAGGAAGGTGAATGGTGGAAGGTTTCATGTGAGGAGTAAAATGAAAGAAAATAATGGAAAATGAAGAAAATAGAGGCCTAATTGAAAAAAAGGCTTATGAGGATTAGTTTGTACCTTTTTCCAGTGTAACATTTTTTTACTCTGACTGTCACTTCCATTTTGGAGCTCTCTCTCTATTCTATATCTCTCTCTCACTCTTCGACACTTATATTTTTCTTGGATAATTTAAGCATTGAATCAAGAAATGAAAAGAAGTAAAAGAGGAAGAAAAGTTCAAGTAAGGAAGAGTAGGATCAAAAAACTACATCATGATTCTTTACACATATCAATTTGCATGTCTGGTTTCCTTGCTAGTTTTTGCATGCATCGTGTTTCATGTGTGTTATCAGTTCTCTATTTGTCATTAGCATGGGTTTTTCTAGGCCTGACAGTGATTTAATCCTAGCCTTTCAATTTATGGATATCCATGGTGGTGGGTTCTCATGTTTTGGTTGAGATGGATTGTAGGATGGACTTGAAGTTGAGTGGGGTGGTTTAAAGATTATTCAAAAATCCTACGAATCCTAACATGGGATACACGGTAATGCCTAAATTTGAACTACTAAATTAAGCTGAGGAATCCCTTGACCAGTAATGGCAATATACAAAGTAAAGATCTTGTGCATGCCCTTGATTGGGTCTAGGAATCCCGAGTTGGAATAAATGGTAAATCCCAAAGGGAGAAGGCCTCGTAGGCTTAGAAATAATTTGATCGATAATGGTGGGATGCAATATAAAAAAAATAGGTTGGAATGGAAAAATTCCTCACGGTTTAGGTGGAGAGATGTGGTGGCATCCATGCTTGTGTTGGCCTAGTGACCCGGTGTGGATTGTGGAAAATCCCAGTATTGTCTGTTTATGGTTTATGGCCTAGTGATTTGGTGTGGATTGTAGTAAAAAAATTTTGTATTGATGAGGGTGTAGTGTTGTAGCCTCGTTGAATCCTCACTGAGTTTGTTTCTAAGTCCCAAATTCATTCTTGGAATATGGCACGGGGGCAATTAGCTAAAAGAAACATTTGGTTCATCCAATATATGGTCGGGTTGTTTGTGGAAGTCCCAAACCTTGTCGGCATTGAATACATTAAAATGAGGTTATTTATCTTTGATATTTCATGAGAAATATACTTTTATATACGTGGATTCTTTGGTTGATGTAACTTTGATATTTATATTGATATTATGCTAGTTATAAGTATGCATTATGACAATGATGATGTATGGATCTCATCATGTTTTGATTTGTATATGAATAATAAATGAATATGTCCCCTAATATATTATAATGTAGAAAATTTTATAAGGGAGCAATTCTTTTTAGATAATCTCATATAAGTATGAGACCCCTATGCTCAGGTTTGCTATTTAAACCTGTATATTACATATTTGTGACATGTTTGAAGAAATGTCTATCATGGCTAGTAAGTGTCCACACAAGTAATTATTCATGTGATTGCATTTATATCATTATTTTTATATTATATTCCAGTTCTGGAAGTGTCATGGAGTTCTGGGAAGTGACCTCATCCCTGGGTTTGAAAATGTGGCTCCAAAATTAGGGTTGCAAGCTCATAACTACTTTGAAAATTCCCTAGTCACACACATTCCCATGTTTTCTGAGTCAGTGGAGGGTTATAGTAACACTCTTTCCTATATCGAGGGAGAATCTTGGGGATTTATGAACAAAAATGTTAGATTTTCTCAGGTTCTAGACACCTCGAAGGTTTGGATGGCTTTTAGGTGTCCTATAGTAGGTGCAGAAGGTATGTGTAGTTGTGTGATGTTGGTTATTCTTCCTTAAGGTGACCTAAGAGGCTGAACTAAATCATAGTAGCCTCTCATCACATGTTTACCCTAGTAGACCAAGTAGCTCAGGTAAATGTGGGAAGATGGTGTTCTAGAGTGGTATCAGAGAAGGTTCGCCCCTTGTACTAGATGGGCAATGTGTTGGGCATGCTTTCATGTCGGTTTCATATGTGTTCCTTACTCTTTTGGTGTATATGCTTGTTGCTCATGCATGGTGTTGGCCATGTTTATAGTGATGTCACCATGTGAAATTAATGGCTTTATCATGGAATGTGTCGTCATGAGTGTTTGATTGAGTACATCTTGTTTATTCTTACATGTTTCCAGTGTACATGGATATGGTTGTTGTTGTCATGCACGAGGTCATGGTATGTGATTTATATGTTGATGCATTGAAGACTGGAATCTCATTAGAATCATGTCTATATGTTCATATGTATATTTATTATACATCTATATCTTGTTTTTATTATGTTTATACATGTATTATTCTTATTTGGTTGATATTGCAGATGATATATTCTCCCCGAGTTATGCTAAGGTACATTGGTTTGCTTATAATTTGGTTTAAGATGACCCAAGATGCCTTGCAGGAAAGAGATCAAGATGAATAGAAAGATGGTAGATTATAGTTCACGAGATTCTCCTTATGGGTCATATGAGAAGTGTGTTGTTGGGACCACTTATGACCTGGAAGACACATTGAGAAGCTTGAAGTCTGAAATAAGGATTTGTAAGTCAGGAAATGACAAAATGATGCTGGCATAAGAGAAACAAGAAGAGGTTAATGTAGTAATCCCTCATAGTTTTTCAGAATTGAAGCAAGAGGGGCCACTTCGGATCAGCCATGGATATGAGGACAAGGCTAATGGGGCATATGGAAGAAGATTTCATGGTTTGCACAAATCAGATAAATATGACATGGTTAAATGTAGTAGATTTTTGTATACTCTGGATAGGAGAGGCGATGGACATAGGTACTATTCTAGTTATGGTTCTGAAGGCACTATGATCGTCATCGTTATCATCATTACAAGAAAATTGGTAGGGGATACCTCCCATATGAGTTTAAGAAAGAAAATCCACCTACACAGTGGAGAATTGAATAATCTAAGAAGAAATGAGGCTTGGATACTTAGGATTAAAAATTTATTTAAGTTTCATTACACACACAATATGAAGGCTAGAGAAGCTATCTTTAGCCTAAAAGGTAATGTAGATATATCATGGGAATATGGGAAGCAGGTTAGAGACATCAATATAGAGGTCTTGAGTTGAAATCAATTCAAGGGGATTTTCGGGAAGAAGTACTTGTGAGAGAGGTACTATGACAGTAAGTCCAAAGAATTCTATAAGCTTAAAATGGGATTGATGATAGATGAGGATTATACGACTAAGTTCCTTAAGCTATTGAGGTATCTACCATATATTAAATAATAGAAGGATAAATTTTAGAGATTTATTAGTGGATTTCCATTAGAATTTAAATATCGGATTGAGTATGATGAGCCTCGGTCACTTGAGGAATTCATTAAGAAATTTAATCATTTCTATGAACAGTCAAAGTATAAGAATGAATATCAACAAGGATGGAAAGGAAAATATAAAGATAAAGGTAAAGGTAAATGGTAGCCGAAAAGAAAAAGGCCTTATAATGAAAAAAAGAAAGAGATTGTGGCACCACATGTGAATTTTATTTCATCTGACAGAGGACAAGGACCTTGACCTAAGGAGAATAATAAGGATGAAGGTTGGAAGCCTTTCCAATGTTTGGCTTTTGGAGGAGAGCATCAGAGGAGAGATTATCCTCAAAATTATCATGGTAGATAGAAGATCTACAATTCTCAGGAGGCACATAAATGGGATATGTTGGAAAAAGTATCCCAAGGATATATGAAACACTAGATAATAGTCAAGAAGATCACCAAATGTCTATTATCTAAATGGATGGTAAGCTTTGTGATAAACTTGTTTATATTTTGATTGACCCTACATCTAATTATAGTTATGTCAATCCTCACCTGGTGGATAAGTGTGGTTTGAATAAAGAAGTGAATGCATATTCTTAGTTATTTCATATGAATACATGTATAAATATGTGAGTTCATCATTGGGTAAGAGCTTCTGAATTTGAGTTGAATGGTATGGCTACATCAACAAATTTGAATTTGTTACTATTGGGATTGTACAAGGTTTTTTTGGATATGCACTGGTTGTATCTTCATAGGAATTGGGTGGACTGTTATGATAAGGCTATTGAGTTCTTGGATGATATTGGTGAATAAAGAGTCTTATAGGGTAAGAAGAAAGAAACATCAGTGAGAATGGTGAAAACTATGTAGGAGAAGCGCAGTTGCAAAAAAAGGTGTGCGATATTTGTAGTGCATATTTCTAGCGAAAAAGGTAAATGTTTTGAGTAGGTACAAAGTTCTATAGCAGTTTCAATATTTTTTTCTAGCAAATGTTTTAGAGTTACCACCTCACATGGAAGTAGAATTTTATATTGAGTTTGTACTAGGATCAGCACTAGCATCAAAGGCACCTTACAGTATGAGCATACTTGAGTTAGTAGAGTTAAAGTTGTAGTTGAAGGAAATCCTAGACAAGGGATACATTAGGCCAAGCGTATCACCATGCAATGCACCGGTATTGTTTGTGAAGAAGGATGGTAATATTAGGCTATACATTGAGTATAGGTAGTTGAGCAAGGTGACCATTAGGAATAAGTATTTGTTTTTTAGGATTGATGACTTATTTGATCAACTGAAGGGAGCAACAATGTTATCGAATATTTATCTGAGATCTGGATATCATCAGGTACACATTAAAGAAGAGAACATCTATAAGACAAATTTTCATACCGGGTATGGGCATTATGAGCTTGTTGTCCATTTTTTTTTACTAATGCTCCAACTACCTTTATGCAATTGATGAATAATGTGTTGTATTATTATCTATACAAGTTTTTTATTGTGTTCATTAATCATATATTGGTATATTATAAAAATGAAAAAGAGCATGTCAAACACATAGCAACAATGTTGATATTGTTCAGAGAGAACTATTTGTATGCTAATATCAGTAAATGTAGTTTCTTTCAGACATATGTACATTACTTGGGGCATGTGGTCTCCAAGGAAGGCATAACAGAAGATCCAGAAAGGATAAGAGCTATCATTGAGTGGGAAGCTAGTAGAAATGTGGAAGAGGTAATATCATTCATGGAGTTAGTAGGTTACTATAAGAGGTTCATTGGGAAATTATATTAGATTTCATATCCCATTGCATCATTGGAAAGGAAAGGTAACAAATTCGAATGGAGAAAGGAATTTACAATAATTTTTGAGCAGTTAATTTTTTTTTGAAAAATGAATGAGTGTTAAAGATTCCAGATCTGGATAAAGAGTTTGTGGTTTTTAGAGATCCTTTGAAGAGGGGATTTGGTGGAGTCCTTATGTAGAACGGATAGATGGTATGTTATGAGTCATGAAAATTAAATGAGAATGAACAGAATTACCCAACACATGATATTAAGTTAGCAGTGATCATTCATGCGTTGAAGATGTGTAGGAATTGTCTTCTTGGAAGGAGGCTTGTATTGCTGAGTGATCACATTAGGTTGAGATAGTAGTTTGATCATCCAAATATGAATTTCAGGAAAGATATATGGTTGGTGAAAATAAGTGAGTTTGACTTCGAGATCAGGTATATAAAAGTTAAAGATAATATCGCTGCAGTTGTTTTTAGCAAGTAGATACAGGTCAATCATATAGTATCTATGATTTCCTATGGGACAGATCTACAAGATAGGATCTTGAAGGAAGGTCAATAGGATTTCAGGTATAAGGACCTTAGGCACATATTTCATTAGAGTACAGGTACAGGTAGTGGTAGACATATAGGTATAGCTACAGGTATAGGTGCAAAAACACAGGATGTGGACTATTGTCTTACAACAGATGGATTGGTTAGGTTTAGAGGCAAGATATATGTGCCAGATAGTAGTGATATCAAGAAGGATATCTTGAGGTAGTTTCATGAAAAACCATATTTAGGTAACCTCGACTATTAGAAGACGTTGAATACCATAAATAATTTCTATGAGTTATGAAACTTGAAGAAGGATGTGGCATATTTTGTGGCTATATGTTTATATTGTCAGCAGGTAAATGAAGAGTGTAGGAATCAAGGTGTAATGCTATAGCTAATTGAGATTTTAGACTGGAAATGGGAGGTCATTTATGTGTATTTTATCACAGGTTTTCTTAGGACATCCAGATAGCATGATTCCATCATGGTTATTGTGGAAAAGTTGACTAAGGAAACACACTTCTTTCAAGTGAATACTACATATTCATCTAGTGATGCGGCACATGTGTTCATCAGAGATGTGGTCAGATCGCGTGGTATTACAAAGAAGAACGTATTAGAAAAGGATGAAAATTAACTTCCATTTTTTTGAGGGATTTGTTTGTAGGATTAGGTACAGAGTTGGCCTTCAACACAACTCATCTTCTGTAGACATATGGCTAGACAAAGAGGGTCAATAGGATATTGGAGGAGATGTTGACGATGTATGTTATAAATCAACATCAAAAGTGTGGAGAGTATCTTCCATTGATAGAGTTTTCTTACAAAAAAAGGTACGAGGAGTCATTGAAGGTGTTTTTGTTTGAGGAATTGTATGGGTGAAGTTGTAATACTCCCATCAGTTAGAGTGATCTAGTGAACATGGTATTGATTGGACCAAACATGTTAGCAGAAATGGAATAGGAAATGCATGTAATCAAGAAGAATGTAAAGGAAGAACAAGATATGAATAAGATCTATTCAAATCAAAATAGGAATGTTTAAGGAGTTTCAGGTTGGGTAATAGGTGTACTTTCAGATCAAGCCCAAGAAGATCTCTTTTGCGATTGGATCATATGCCAAGCTGGAGCCTCAATTTTTTTTACCTTTCAAGATTATTGAAATTATTGGGCTAGTATCCTATCTACTTGCACTACCTCCAAAAGTGAAAGTAGATAATTTTGTCCATGTATGATTTCTGAAGAAGCATGTTAAATATGTTGATCATGTGATTGACTGTTATATATTAAAGGTGGATCTAGAAGGCGAATTGCAGCTGGAACCATAGTGTATATTGCATAACAAGACGTTCATGCTCTAGAACCGAATAGTTGAGTAGGTTAAAGTGTAGTGGAAGAACTTTCAGACCAATGAAGCTACATGGGATATGGTAGATCATATGCGGTCTATGTATCCTTCATTGTTTGTCGGCTTAGGAAAATAAGTTTTGGTATATGTTTGGGAATATGTTTGATGTGATGTTTTGGTATATGTACATATGTATATGGATGTAAATACCTCCATGATATGTGTTAGAAATCTCCAATAAATAGTATGGTGTCATGTCATTATGGTTGTCATGTTAGTATGATGTCATGTTGGTTTTCTTCTCAACAGGGTGATCATTGTAAATACTTAATCGAGCTAAGTTATAAATATCCATGGGAAATACATTTTTATTTCAATGATTTACTAAAGTATACATGTGGTTAAACATTGAGGAAGGTTTCCCCCAAGGGGGATGGTTCTGTAACAACACTGGTAAAAATTCCATGTAATAAAAGTTAATAAAGGAAAAATAATAACCACGGTTATTAGAACACTTGTTCCAATATAAATGTTGGGTGAGAAATTATATTGTGGGTGTTCATTTTGATGTCTATGTCTATGGAAAATGGAAAAGGAAATGGCTAAGGCTTTGGAAAGGAAAAGTCGCATTAATTGAAATTTATTTATGAAAATAATGTAAAATAGGAGAAAAGGATGTTGAAAGGTTATAGGTTACATTTGAGGAGAAACATGAAGGAAAATAATGGAGAATGAAGAAAATAGAATACTAATTGATTAAAATAACTCTGAGGATCATTTGGTACCTTTTGTGAGTGTAACCTTTTGTCAATGTGACATTTTTTTAGTTCATTTTTGGATCTCTCTCTCTATTCTCTCTCTCTCTCTCTCTCACACTCTTGGACACATAGATTTTTCTTAGAGAATTTCAGAATTGGATCAAGAAGTGAAAATAAGGAAAAGAGGAATAAAATAGTAATCAAGGAAGAGTAGGATCAAGCAACTACATCAAGATTCATTACATGTATCAATTTTAATGTGTGGTTTCTTTTCTTGTTTTGGCATGCACGATGTTGCATGTGTGTTCTTAGTTCTCTTATTGTCACTAGCATGGTTTTTTCCAGGTGTGATAGTGTTTTCAACATAGCCTTTATATTCCTGGATAGCCATGGTAGTGGGTTCTCACTTTTTGGTTGAGTTGGATTACTGGATGGACTCAAAGATCAGTGGGGTGATCTAAGAATTATTCACCAGGCCTAAGAATTTTGGAATGTGATACATGGTATATATTGAATGTGAACACCTCAATTGAGCCTAGTAATCCCTTGACTGTTAATAGTTGGATACACAGTAAATCTTAGGGGTGCATAACCTTAATTTTTCCTAGGAATCCTGGCTTGGAATACATGGTAAATCCCAAAAGGGATAAGACCTTGTAGGCCTAGGAATCCCTTGGTTGGTAATTGTGATACACATGGAAAATCCCAGAGTTTGAGATAGAAAAATTACTCATGGTTTAGTTGGAGAGATCCGGTGGCATCCATGATTTTGTTGGCCTAGTGGTTCGGTGTGGATTACAATAAATCCCAATATTATCTGTTTATGGTTTATGGCCTAGTGATTTGTTGTGGATTGCAGTAAATCATATTTCTATTAATGAGGGTGAGGTGGTGTAGCCTTGAGAATATTTTTTTGATCTTTATTCTAAGTCACACATCCATTCTTGGAATATTGCATGGGGGTGATTGCTTGAAAGGAACATTTGGTTGAACCAATATATGGTCGAGTGGTTCATGGAAACCCCAAACCTATTTGGCATTTTCAAACATTATTATTAGGTTCATTCTTCTTGATATTTCATGAGTAATATACTTTTCTATATGTGGATTGTATGGGTGATGTATCCTTGATATTTATCTTGCTATTCTGTTGGTTATAAGCATGCATTATTAAAAAAATAATGTATGGCTCTCATCATGTTTTGATTTGTAAGTGAATGGGAAATGAATACATGACCTAATATATGATAATGCATCTAATGTAATAAGGTAATAATGCTTCTTTGAAAATCTCAGATAAGTATAAGACCCCTATGCTGAGATCTATTGTGTAAACCTATATATTACATATTTGTGCCATGTTTTACGACATGCATGTCATGCGTAGTAGGGGTCCAAACAATTCATTGTTAAATTAATTGCATTTATATCCTTATTCCACTATTATATTTTAGTTCTAGAACTGTCATGGAGTTTTTCGCAGTGACCTGAGCCCTGGGCCTAAAAAAGTGACACAAAAGATGGGGTCGCATGCTTAGAAATACATGGAAAAGTCCCCATTCACATGCATGGCCATGTTTCATGAGAAACTATAGGGTTCGAGTAACACTCTTTTCCATATGAAGGGAGGGATTTAGGTATTAATACATAAAAATGCCAATTGGTCTCAAGGGCTAGCCACTTGGAAGGTTTGGATGACTCCTTTGTAATTTGTAGCAGGTGCAAGAGTTTTGTGTACTTGTGTGTTGTTAGTTCCACTTCACTAAGGTTACCTAGGAGGTTGAATTAGATCATAGTAGCCTCTCGTCGGATTTTTACCCCAATGGACTGAGTATATTGGGTAAATGTGAAAAGAGGGCGTTACACCTAATTGTGTTCTCCAAAAGTTGACACACAACCCACTACGTGTTTTGCCAAACACTATAGTATTAGTGAGTATTTATCACAGGGACTGCGTTCAAAAAACTAACTGATCAAATTATATGGCCTATTAAATCCAAAAGTTTGAATATCAACCCAGATACTCACAAGAATATGAGACATATGCACAATATGTGAAGGGTTAAAGCTGGGCTAACTAAATAATAATTGAAAACACCTTGAAACACACTTGCATAAATATTCTAAGGAAACAATCTCTTCTTCTAATGCTTCATACAATATATGGGGCTGAATATAAAATTAGGAAATGGTAGTATAACATGACCCTTAAGATAATTTTCCATACATATACTACATTTCCATAGAATTACATAAGTTGAGATGAAGTGTAAAATTTAATTAACAAAAAGGAAATGCTAGTAGTGAAATGCATAAACATAAAATATGATAGTTACATATGAAATGGAAAGAGCTTAATAGTTTAATATGTAAAAGTGTATCTTCATTGCCCTAAAAAGGGGTGCTTAACTTCCTTGGAAGTAGGCTACTTGATATGATCAATAATATACTGACACTAATGCCATATAGTAATAATAAAAGATTCATTGTTCATAACTTAGAGTGTTATATCACCTTCAGGGAAATACTTACATATCACTCTATATATCCCTTCCTTATTGAAGTTCTTCACATATGTTTATATTTCCAAAACATAGTCAGATCCTCTCTTCAAGTGATGAAATCATTTCGATGACAAACAACATATGTTTCTCTCTATGAATAGATTTACAAAAATAATCCTATCACTAAATTATTAAAATTATGATTAGATCCTAGAAGTTGTATTGGATAATAATAGACCATAGAAAACTTTTGAATGATTTGGTTCTGATTCCTATTACATGGAATTCATAGGAATAGGATCTACAATCTTAATCTCCATATAATTTGTTACACTGCTTGCACACAAGAAATAATTTGACAGGACCTTTGACCAATGATTCAGCCTTCTTCATAATGACCTCAACATGAATGGAGCAACATAAAACCATCTTATTCTTTTTATATTTAAAATACATATCCTTAATTTGTGCCAAGACCACTTGAAATATCATAACCTTTAACATTTGATCCAGAACTAAACTCGGGTAGTAGGAATCAAAATCATGTCAACAAGAAATATTTGGTTGAAGCAAGAATTCCTCTTAAAAACCAATATCATTAGAAATATATTATTGAAAAGACTTCTTAAATCACTGAAAATAAAGGAAACCCATGAATTAATAAACATGTTACCTAAACATGCTTATGGTTGATTACTTAGTGTATTAGTCCATAAATATGCTTATAGAGGGTGCTAATAATAGGATTTTGAAATATATATTGGAAATGTTAGAGAAAAAATATGGATAAATAATGATGAAAAAAATGTCAAAATAGAGGCCCTAACATCTCTCCCACACTGGTCATTTTGCATGTCCTAAAGAAAAAATAAAAACATTTGATTGAATGGCAAAATTTTGTCAAACTTGTTGGACTGCAACCTTCCACTAAACACCTACAGTGCTAACCAAAATATTCAAGCTCCCCAGTTGTGTGTTCCAAATTTATTTAAGTCTCCTCTTAAATATTTTGTTATCAACAACATTATTATTAAATTTTATGTACCATTCCTTAACCATATTTTAGAATTTTCAATCCTTGATGACTAATTTATCTTTCCTATGTTGCAGTTTAGAATTGTGTGATTTTAACCTCTCAGTTTTCACTTTGATGTGTCAATCAAGGACATATAATTCTTGAATTTCTCTATTTATCCTTTCAATTACCCCATTATTCTTCTTTAATGCAGAATAAAACACTATGTTGGATGGTTTTTATCTAATAGCTATCACTGATGGGGAATGAGCATCATCCAATTCTAGTACAAGGGGTTCAAATTTCAATTGAGAATTAAATTTAGCAGTAGTTCTTCTTCGAGGACTATAATCCTTAAAATTAATGGAGTTAATTTTCAACTTATCAGAGACAACAAGAGTATTCATTATTTCCACTTCTTTCATTTTATCCTTCTCCAAATCAATGGTTGTGTTCTAATCTTGAAGGGTAGAAACATTGACCAGATAGTTATTGTGACTCATCACCGAGATACAAATGTTATGAAACGAGCCCCCAAAATAGAAGAAAAGAGAGATAAACGCCTTATAAATCAACCACTTCTAGGGGGAAACCTCCTTTACATTACATAAATGAACAATTATTGGATGATACAAATGAAAGAACCTCCTTTATATATATAGGATTCCATGGGGTCATAATATAATCCTGTCCGACCTAACAATAATAATGTAAGGGAATAACAATAACAACAATGGGCTTTTATGGGGCACAATAATAACAATATGGGGACTACAGGGGTACACCAAATAAAAATAAAAGGGGCTACACTAACAACAATAAGGAACTACACTAGTAATATAGGGACCTAACATGCCCATCTCCTTCAAAAAAGGGTTGTCCTCAACGTTTGAGTAGCTCTAGATGATTTTGTATAAAATTCTCATCCTCCCATGTGGAATATTCAATGGGTAAGTTCTTCAACTCGATGAGATACTCCGAAATTGATCGATTTTGTAGTTTTCGAGTTCTTGTTTCCATGACTGATTCAGGTTCTAATATGATTTTTCCTTCCTCCTCAAGTTTTGGCAATATGGTTTGAACTAAAAGTTTGTCACCTATAACCTTCTTTAAGCATGAAACATGGAAAACTGGGTGCACACAAAAAGAAGTAGGAAGCTCCAATTTGTATGCCATAGTACCAATATTTTGCAAAACCTTGTAAGGACCATTATTTTGGCGATAATTTATTATCCTTATTATCTTTCTTGAGGGAAATTTGTTTGTATATTTGTAGCCATAGAAATACCCAGTCTCCTACATCAAAACTTCTCTCGTTGCAATGCTGATCTGCCTGTTGTTTCATTTGATTTTGTGCCAAATTTAGGTTATCCTTTAAGAGTTGGATAACTTGTTGTCGATGTTCAATGTGATCTTCCACTGCTTGAACCTTAGAATATTCTCTCAAATATAATGTGATGGATGGTGGATTATATCCAGAAAGTGCCATAAATGGGGTCATTTTTGCTGTAGTATGGAAGAAAGTGTTATACCACCATTCAGCCAGAGGTAACCACTTGACCCATTGTGTTTTTTTATCATATAAAAAACTACAAAGATATCCTTCCAAACATTTTCTCACTATCTTAGTTTTCCCGTCGGATTGAGGATCATAAGATGAGCTATGAGCTAGTTAAGTAACCAAAGAAGAAAATAGTTCCGTCTAAAAATTTCTAGTGAAAATGGGATCTTTGTCGCTTACAATAATATTTGGGTTTCCATGTAGCTTTTGTATTGTTTCCTTAAATGTAGTAAAAATTGTGCTTGCTTTAAATGGATGAGATAATGCACAAAAGTGTGCATACTTGGTAATTCTATCAACTACCACCATGATGACACTCTTTCCTTCATATTTTGGTAAACTTGTGATAAAATCCATTGAAACCTCCTTCCAACATTGATTTAGAATCGATAAAGGTTGTAGCAAACTCGAGGTCTTAATTGTCTCAATTTTATTTTGCTAGCAAACCAAACATTTTGCCACAAACGTTTGAGTATCAGATTTAACCGCAGAAAAATTCATTTTTCAACTTGTGGTTAGTTTTTAAAAATCCTGACTGTCCTCCTAAGGGAGAGGTGCGCAATTCCAAAAGAATATTTTGTTTTATTTGGGAATTCTTACAAATATATAAGCGATCTTTATACCATAAGGAATCATTTTTCCAACTAAATGTATCAGATGCACTAGGATCTTGCTGTAACTTTTTAATGGGTGTCCATATTTCTTTGTAATTATTTTATTCCTCCCTTGCTTCGGTTATCCAATTTGGCTAGATAATAGAAATGGCACAAAGCAATGATTCCACCTCCTCATCCTTTCTTGAGAGTGCATCTACAACAAAATTTAGCTTCCCTTTTTTGTAGATGATTTCAAAGTCAAAACCCAACATATTTTTGACCCATTTTTGCTGCTCTTTTGAATATATTCTTTGTGCCAAAAGGTATTTAATATGCTCTGTCACTGAGTATCCATCCTTCATCCTCAGCTTATATAGGTTTTTTTGCAAGAAAAATTTATTCACTAGAGACTTAGATTGGTAAAAAGTCCCAATTTTGTCCCAAAAATTATTCATCGTAGCTTCGACGGATACATTAAACAATACCAAATATGAGACACACAACCGTATTGTGCTCTTCACCTTCCGATCCAAATTCTTCCAGTCTTCATCTGCCATTGTCATTGGTTTAGTGCTTTGATCTACCGCGATCCACTAGTATTTATCCACCAACAGATCCTCCATATTGAGCTTCCACAACTCAAAACACTGACCATTAAATTTCTCAATCTCTATCTTTCCACTACTTGCCATCTTCTTTCACTGCAAGAATCGATCCCGCAGATCTCCCACTGAACAGGGTCTACCACAGGCCCGAGCAAAAAGCCCTCAGTAGCAAAGGCATCCCCTTGAAGCCAAAAATTCCCTGATTCCAAATGTACGTTTTAACCCTGTACAGAAATTATCTACAAACGAATATTTAAAACAAAAAATAAATAATAGTGAGAGAAAAAAAATATTACAGATAAACATAGAGATTTTCCCCTGGATCCCAAATCGGGATGACCAGCATGATTTTTCATTACATTCCTTTTAGTGTTACAACACATATATATACATGCCGAAGCATACATAAAACCCAATCCATTAATCTTAGATTAGAACATAACCATAGTTCCCTTGACTGGATCTACAAAATACTTGGGGCTGAAAAACATTATGCCCCAAAACCATGTGCAAACCCATGCACAAAACCATCGGCAGGTCCACCCACCGAAAATTAAGGTCCAATTTTTTTTTTTTTTCCAGGGGCACTGCCCCGAACCTCTAACAGGGGGGGTTGTCGCCCCCAGTGTGACCCCCCCTACTGTGCCCGCTGCAACGTACATCAGGGTCTTATGCCCCCCCGAGCATGACTATTTGTGGAAAGAATATAACACATACCCAACATTCCCATTAGGTAAGCTCACCATTTCTTTAGTGCATGTAGTATTACCAAAATTTCCTTCTCATAAAAAGATTTTTGTAAATAATTTCCTTCTATTGGGCAACTTTCAAAAGCAATGGGTCTTCCCTCTTGAATTAAAACAACACCAATTCCATTCCCTGAAGTATCACATTCCATAAAAAAGGCTTTTTTGAATTCTGCTGTAGCAAAGACCAGTGCTAGGCACATTTCCTCTTTAAGACGTTCAAAGGCCTTAGTTGCTTTAGGAGTGCATGAAAATGCATCTTTATTCAGTAATATTTTAAGAGGTGTTTCTATTATCCCATATTTCTTAACAAAGTTGCGATAATACCATGTTAACCTGAGAAATCCTCGCAACTTCTTTATGGTTGTGGGGAGTTTCCATTCCTTAATAGATTTAATTTTTTTAGGGCCTACCTTAACACCCTCATGAGGTACACTTTGACCCAGATATTCCACCTCTTGTACTCTAAAGAAACATTTGGAGGTTTTCTCATATAATTGTTTCTCCTGCAATAGTTTTTGCACCCTGTCAACATGTTGAACATGATCCTTCCAAGACCTATTGTATATTAGTATGAAATACTAACACAAATTTTAAAAGGAAGGGTTTGAAAATGGAATTCATCAACCCTTGAAATGTATAAGGTGCATTGGTAAGGCCAAAAGGCATAACCAAAAATTCATAATGACCCTCATGAGTTTGAAATATTGATTTAAGAATATCTCGAGTCTTAATTATAATTTGATGATACCCTGAATGAAGATCCAACTTGGTAAAATAAATTTCTCCATGTAATTCATCTAATAATTCATCAATCACAAGAATGGGAAATTATTCTTTAATATTGATCTTATTGAGCTCCCTATAATCTGGACACATGTGCCATGATCCATCATTCTTGTGCACCAATACTATTAGATCAGAGAAATAACTTTGACTGGGTTGAATTATACAAGCATCTAACATTTCTGCAATAATACATTCAATTTCACTCTTTTTTACATAAGGATATATGTAAGGCCTAATGTTTGGAGGAACACTACTTGGAATCAAATGAATAGCATGATCTTTATCACCAATAGTTGGGATTCCTTTGGGAGTTTCAAACACCTTGGAATGATTGGCCAATACATTTTGGAGGTCTGGAGAAATAGATTAGTTTGATGTTGGAACTTATAGTGAGGATAATTATGCACTTACGCCTCATTTTTCGTTCTTCATAAGATTTGTAATCACATTAAAGCTTATTATCTTTCCTGAATTCTCTACATACCTCGTAACTCAACTTCCTTTCCTTCTGAAAAAATTCAAGAAAAGTTCTTGAAAATTAAAAGCTACCATCCCCAAATATTGTGACCATTAAACTCCTAGTACAACATCAACACCTCCCATTGGAATGGAAAGGATTGGAATATTCAATACATGTTCCCTAATTTTTATCTTCAAATTACGGCATTTTCCAGAGAAATTTATAGTTCCTCCATTTGCAACCATCACTTGAAACTTTGTGTTGAGCATTGGAAAAGGTATGAATTTTCCATGTATTTATTTATCTTTTTTCTTTAATCATAAATCTATATTCTAGAATGGTAATATATTGAAGAATTATAATAAAATTAAGGAGATTAGTGATTGTTTCAAATTGATTAAAGATTGTCTTTTCTTATATGCAGAAAATAGATGAAGTGGGAAGCCACCATTGGAGAGAAAAAGACAAAATAGAAATAACTGTTGTCCCTTTAGCAAAAGGCCATATCCAAACAAGAAGGTCGAGATCAGAGTGCACAGTCAAAGAAAGGAAAGGGACAACGTGGCATCAACGCAAGAAGAAAAAACAATAACTGAATATAGAAGATAGAGCGAATCCCACAGGATTTCTCGATCCTGAGGGATCGCTGATCAAAGCTTATATGTATTTCTTGTTTCGTCCACTGGCTGTTATAAAAGGAACAATGCTTGTAGAAATCAAGGAGTGTATTATGATTATTCATATTTCCTGTTGTATTTTCATGATTGCTCATCGACTCTCATTAGTTAAACAGAGTGCGATTGCTTGTAAACTCTGTTAGATATTATTAATATATAATCCGGTTGTCATTCCATTATTTGATACTGGAGTAGTTCGGCGATGCTTCAATAGCGGCTTAGCACCTGGTCCTGGTGGATCCACTTGCTATCTATACCATTACTTTCCAATTCCAGTCGTGTGATGGTTTTCTTTAGTTCTCATTTCCTTTAAATCGCATTGCTTCACAGTTTCCATGTTGTATAACTTACTGTTTCAATGTTTTATGAAATCGGTTTGTTGCTTTAGCTGTGAGGGAATTACGTTGCTATTCCTTTTCAACATAAAAAGATTATTTATTCCTCTGTAACTTGTATTTTTATTCTTCTCAGATATAAAGCTTCGTTGTTTAGAATTTGCTATTCATTTCCCTTAAATAACTTTGTTGTTCATTTCTGATAACTAGCTTTACTGTTTATTCCTTTCCTATAAGTATTTGGTTTGTTTTAGAATGTTATTGCAGAGAGCATGTTTATTATATTTCCATTAGCAGCATTATTGATTTAACTCAGTTACCATTTCCAATTAGTTGCTTTATTGTGGAGTGTAAGATCATCAACTGTAAAGGACATTGGCTATTACTGTCTAAGTTCTCAGATTGAGGATCTTGTTTATGCTTGACTTCATTTACATTAGTTGACAGAGGAAAAAGTTATTACTACTACATCCTTGACTGATGATTTCCGAGTGAGTGATTGGATTTTAGAGCTTTAGGTTTCATGTCATTGCTATTAGATTTCATTTTCAAGCATCCGTTTATTGTTGTATTTGAAACATTGTACTGCAAATTGGGGGGCATTACTCTTAGATTAAATTTACACCTCAGACTGAGTACACTCTTGAGATAAAAATTTGTACCTATATTTATAATTAATGTAGGATAAATAGGAGTTAAAAAGACACCTTTTATACCTCAACATTTTGGCGCCGTTGTTGGGGAGAGTGTAGCTATTTAGAAAGAGTCATGATATTTGATTTTATCTGCTAAGGAAGAACTGGGTATTAAAAACAGAAGGTAATAACCTGCGTAACGAACGAGGAACATGCTCATTCACTTGCCAGCTTCATAGAAGAACTGTGTAGAAGTTTAAGGTAGGAATGAATGCTTGTGTTTTTTTTGAATGACTAGAAAATATAAACAAAACAAAGTTCCTCCCAGACCTAAAAAACCTAAGGGACTAGTGCCCCTTGGGCGAACAAACTTTATCGACAATAACATTAAGAAAGCTAAATCTCAGTGATCAGTAGGCCCTAGAAAAATTTCTTTTAGACAACCTACCAGCTCCCTTCGGGCCACAGAATCACCATATGTAGCTTTTGTTGAGAAACATAGCCAAATATAATAGACTGAGAAAGATTCTCAATAAATTGAGAATCATCGCCCAATTTCTTTACAAGAAGGGAACTCTAGTAATCTCCGCGAAGGAGGAGGAGAAACAGGGGAAATAGAAAAACCAAGACCCCCTCTTGAAGTAATCCAAAAAATAAGCAGCCCAGATAAGGGAAGTGTTGTCAAAATCATCCAAAACAAAGTTGAAGAAACTGAAAAAACTGAGAAACCAAAATCCCCTCAGATAATAGTTCAGCAAGGGACACTCATTATCCCAGAAAAAGAAAGTGTTGTTAAGGTCATCCTTACTCCTTCTAGTCAGCCTAGGAATAATTCCCTAGAAATCCCAAAATGATATTGGCACATATTTGATCAAATGACCCAGAACCAAAAACCACCCCAAACTTCCACACTGCAATATCCCATTATGGACACTGCAGTTAATGCACCTACGAAGGCCATTCCTCTCCAGCATATTCCTACATTCCATGGCTTAGCATCGGAAGATCCATATGCATTTTTGTTTGAATTCGATGTATTATGCAGGGGGTATGACTATACCGCCGATCCCCAAAATCTAAAATTATTCCCATCCACATTAAAAGGATCAACTCTACGATGGTTTATGGGGTTACGTGGAGGTGTTATAAATGACTGGGATTAGATGAAATTTTATTTTCTAAAGAAATATCAGGATTATTGTATGTCCAGGGAATTAAAGGATGAAATATTTCAGGCGACAACAAAACCTAATGAAACATTGGAGGAATATGTAGAACTCTTTCAATACAACCTCCAGAGATCACCTTATGCATATTTACCCTTACCTAATAATGTGTTAAAAACCACATTAATTAAAGGGATGAAGGACCAATGGGTCGAAACATTAAACATCATGGGAAAAGGTGATATATATCAAGAAAATTTTGCTAACATTATTAATTTATGTATCAGGAGTTCGAGAGGCAGCACAAGACTAAAACCAGTAAAATGTGACGTGATCACAAGGAATAGCAAGACCTCTGGTGTAGGCATAACTCGCACAGAAATTGGCAATCTACTAGAAGATTTAAAAACTGATATTCTTGGGACTCTAACAATGCAGCTCGATATCATGCAAGCTAAACAAAAGAAAGCAGAAGCAGAACAAAATTTGGCAATATTCTGCCATAGATGCAGAAAGAAACATAGACATAAAAAGTTCCCACTAGATACAGTCCAAGTTTGTGCCATCTGCACAAAAGATCACTCCACAGAAAGTTTCTCCTCACTCCCGGGATTGAAAGCAGTCTACAAAGAAGCATCAAAAGAAACAGAAATGGAATACCTACTCAATCAGCGTCGTCAATGGCAGCCACGACAAATAGGTATTCCCATTGGTCCATCCTCTTCTTTTCAGTCTCCTCAGTATAATGCTCAACAATATAATGGAATGTGGAAAAATCAGCCACCCTTCCCCATTTGGTCACAATAGCCATTTCCTAAATTGCCATGGCCAAATCAAACAAATCAAACCAATTGGCCAAAATTTCCTTACTTTCCACCATTTTGGAAAAATAATACATATCCAACACAATGGTCCCCCTCCACCTCGCAGAGTCAGACTTGGTAGTCGAATTGGAAAAGATCTATGAATTAACCAACTGGAATGATTCCTCTCCCTCCACCTACACTGCCAGCACCATATACATTGCAATAAAATCCCCAGACCAATTTAGGACCGCAACTCCCAGCCCAACCCAACCGAAACCCTAATAATAGTACAGTTCAATCCGTTCAAATAATCGAAGCACCAGAACTAGAAACGAAGTTAAGGGAGTGCAATGACCTTCAGCTAAGGTCTAGGCGCATAATAGAATCAAAGGGAGACAAAAATTTTCAAGTTGAAAATTTGTTACCTTCATAACAAACATTGGAAAAGGAGAATGTGGTTAGACAACAAAATCATGAGCAAGAAACCACCTCTTCTCCACCATTCCTAGAACGACTATTCATACCTCGTCTAATAGAACATCTTGATTTTGATCTTCTAGGAGAACTAAAAAATTTGTGTATAAAAATCCCACTCCTCCAAGCTATCCAAGATATTCCCATTTATGCAAAAACCATCAAAGAATTATGTATAAGAAATCCAAAGAGGAGAATAACAACTAACCCAATTGTCCAAGTAGTCGGCACTTTATCTGACTTAATATCAGGAAGATAAGCACCTATAAAGTATGAGGACCCAGGAAATCCTATAGTTATGGTGAAAATAAATGGAAAATCATTTCCAAATCCCTTAGTTGATTTGGAAGTTGCAATCAATATCCTAACAATCACCACTTGTCAACAACTTGGCATTACATCATTAGATCCAACAACAACCTTATTGGAATTGGCTGACAGATCGGTAGTCAAGCCAGAAGGCACACTACATGATGTAATTGTATCTGTAGACTCCTGGGAATACCCTTCCAACTTCCTAATTATTAACCCCAAAAACCGGCTAGATGGACACCCTTTAATCTTAGGTAGACCTTGGCTGGCAATTACTGATGCTTACATTGGCTGCAGACAAGGCAGCATGACTATAACTAGAGGGAGTTATGTCAAGAATTTAGCCTTATACCCTCCAGCCCAGCCAAGCCTAAAAATAATAAAAATAAAGAAATATCCTATATCATACCTCATAGAAAACATTAGATCACCATTAACCATAGAAGATTCCCTCGACTTTAAATACCAAATAGAGGATGAAATCATTAACAGTTTCATTAACCAACCAAAAACCAGATCCCATTTGCAATATCACATGATCAACACAACATTTGATAATGAAGAAGAAGAAGATCCCATGAAAGACATTCAAGATCAATCAATACCTACCACTTATGTTTACAATAGCAAAACTATAGAAATTGAGCCAGGAAAAACTTTGAACATTAACAAAAATCTGACTACTGAACAAGAAGAGAAGATGGTCCAAATACTGAAAAAATATAAGGAAGATTTTGCATGGGATTCCCCATACATGAAAGGAATTGATCCCTAGTTATGTACACACCACATTTATAGAGAAAACGATGCTAGACCCATTCACCAACCTGAACGAATATTAAACCCTCATCTTAAGGATATTGTGAAAGCTGAATTACAAAAACTTTTGGATGTAAAATTTATTTATCCAATATCTGATAGCAAGTGGGTCTCTCCACTAGTAGTGGTGCCAAAGAAGAATGGAAAGTGGAGGATATGTGTATACCACAGAGAAATAAACAAGGCAACCTAGAAAGACCACTTTCCCCTTCCTTTCATTGATCAGGTATTAGATACATTAGTAGGAAAGAAATTCTTTTCTTTCTTAGATGGCTTTAGTGAATACAATAAGATTCACATTGCCCCTGAAGACCAAGATAAGACTACTTTTACCTGCCCTTGGGGAACATTCGCTTACAGATTTTTACCCTTTGGTCTATGCAATGCCCTTGCCACATTTCAGAGGGCCATTCTCTGCATCTTTTCAGATTTAATAAATTAAGGGCTTGAAGTATATATGGATGATTTCACACCTTATGAAGATGATTTTGAGCCAGCATTAGAAACATTGGAAAAAGTGCTGCAAAGATGTATTGCCAACAGGCTCTACTAAAGCCATGAAAAGTGTCACATGATGATAACCGAGGGACTCATCTTAGGTCATTATATCTCAGCAACTGGAATACAGGTAGATCCAGCTATAATTCAGATAATTTTGTTAATACCTACTCCTACCACAAAAACATAGGTACGTAGCTTTCTAGGATTTTCTAGTTATTATAGAAGATTCATAGAGCATTATTCTCAAATAGCTTCACCTCTATACGCACTAACAAGAAATGTTTATTTTATTTGGACAGATAAATGTGACCATGCTTTTGAGGATCTGAAAAAGCTTCTATCAACAGCCCTAGTGCTAAGGGGCCCAAATTGGGATTTTCCATTCCAAATTTCATCTGATGCCTCAAACACAGCTATTGGAGCAGTCCTTCGGCAGGAAGAAGATAAAAAACCGTATGCAATTTTTTATATTAGCAAGAATCTATATCCTGCTAAATTAAACTATACTGTGACTGAGAAAGAATTTTTAGCTGTAATACATGTTGTAAATAAATTTAGGCATTATATAACTGGGTATCCTATATTTTTATATACAGATCACTCTGCCATAAATTTTTTAGCAAATAAACCTGTTACAAATGGTAGAGTAACAAGACGGTTGATTCAATTATAGGAATTTGACATCAAAATAAAAGATCGACGTGGAAAAGAGAAACCTGTAGCTGATTTTCTCTCACGAATGCCAAAACCAATAGACACAGCAGCAGTGGAAGATTAGTTTCTAGATGAAAATTTATTTGCTGTTACTGCCAGAACCCCATGGTATGCTAATGTTGCAAATCATTTAGCAGTAGGTAAACTACCTAAGCATATAATTCCCAATGAACGAAAACAGATAGTACAATGCAGTACCCGATTCTCTTGGATTGAGGGATACCTATTTCATATAGGAGCAAATATGCACATCAAAAGATGTGTAGGAGAAAACGAAATATTTGGCATCCTGAAAGCATGCCACGAAGATCCATTTGACGGAAATTTCGCAGATCGCAAGACTGGTCACAAGGTTTTACAAACAGGCTATTACTGGCCTACAATTTTTAAATATGCTAAAAAGTTTGTACAAGCCTGTGATAGTTGCCAAAGGGTGGGATGCCCTGGATAGTCCGATGAAATGCCTTTGAATCCATAGTTAGTAATCGATCCATTTGAGTGCTAGGCGCTGGATTTTGTTGGTCCTATTAACCCACCATCAAATCAGAAAACATACATGCTAGTTGCAACAGAGTATGTTACTAAATGGGTTGAAGCAAAGGCACTTCCAAGAGCTATAGAGGACTCTGTAATACAATTCCTTTTACAAATATTTGTGCTATATGGACTCCCAAGGGACATAATTATAGATGGAGGACCACAGTTTGTAGGCAATAAAATCACCGCAACATTAAGAAATTACCACATTTAGCACAAAATTACAACCCCATACCACCCACAGGAAAATGGCCAAGTAGAGAGCACGAATAAGGTGATAGAAGCAATACTTACAAAAACAGTTGCATCACACAGATTTTACTGGGCTTCAACATTGCCGGAAGCCTCGTGGGCATACCAAACAACATGGAGAAATACCATTGGGTATTCACCATATCAATTAATATTTGGAAAAGAACCCATCTTTCCAATAGAATTTGAAATTCAAACATTTAGAACAGCCCAGGAGGTGGGTTTGAATTTAAATGAGGCCCAAGTCAGCAGATTACAACAAATCAACGAGTTAGATGAAATTAGGCTCTCCGTCCTCCAGCACACTACATTAATTCAACAACAGAGAGCAAAATGGCACGATGCCCTCATTAAAAAGAAACTTCCACGAAGGAGATTGGGCACTCCTATATGACTCCAGGTTTCAGGATTTCCCCAGAAAACTCCAGACGCGATGGATTGGAACTTATGAGATACAAAAAGTGCATGAAAATGGCACCATTACGTTAACTACCATTGATGGATCTAGACATTCTTTCAAAGAAAATGGTCATCGAGTACGACTTTACCAAAAATCGCTTAATCGGGAATCCTTTTAACAGCAATTACGAGGAGATTCTACTATGCAGATTCTTGCTGAGGAAGATAAATCCTCCTCAGCATTCATTCAATGAACAATTCCTTTATTTTTGAAATTTGTACATAAGCTTTTCTTTTGATTTTTCTTGTATGAACTATTTTTTTGTATATGTTTTATTTTTCGTGTTGTTCTTCTTAAGGAACAACTATTGTTCCTCTTAAGGAATAGCAACCATTCCTCTTAAAAGGAATAGAAATCTTGTGTGCCTTTATTTTTTTTGTTGTTTTTCTTAAGGAACAACTGCTATTCCTCTTAACGAACAACAACCATTCCTCTTAAATGGAACAACAATCTTGTGTGCCTTCATTTTTGTGTTGTTCCTCTTAAGGAACAGTTGTTGTTCCTCTTAAGGAATAGCAGGCGTTCCTCTTAAGGAACAACATGTCCACATATTCATCTTTTTGTTGTTTCTTTTTAAAAGGAACAACATTTCCGCCAATTGTTTTTGCTATTACTTTTTAAAAGGAACAAATTTTATGTCGATTGTTTTTGTTGTTCCTTTTTAAAAGGAACAACATTTCCGCTGATTGTTTTTTATGTTCCTTTTCAAAGCAACAGCATTTCTGCCGATTTTCTTTGTTGTTCCCTTTAAAAGGAGCAACCCCTTCACCATTATTTTTCACTTTCTGCTGTTCCTTCTAAGGAACAACAGTTTTGATTTGGAGTGTTTTTTATTTTTATTTTTTTATTATTTTTAAGTTGTTCTGGTAAAGGATCAGCATTTCTTGTTTTTTTTACCTGTTATTCCACTTAAGGAACAATTGTTGTTCCTCTTAAAGGAACAACAACTTGTGTTTTTTTATTTTTTTTCTGTTCCTCTTAAAGGAACCGCAGTTTTGCGTGCAGATGTTCTTTTTGTTGTTCCTCTTAAGGAACAACAATTGTTCTATCTAAGGAAAAATACTTTTTGAGTGCATTTTTCTTTTTTTTTAAAACAACATTTTGAGAATTCTTGTGAATTCTTCATTATCCTTTTAAGGAAAATATAAAAATTTATGCAAGGACACAAAAATTAGAGGTTACTGTAATCATCACATCAAGGAGAAATTGTAATATTTAAATAAATTGCTGTGTATTGATAAGGAAAAAAGGAAAGGACACAACTATCTATATCACTTTATTGTCTTTATTTTCGCTAAAACTAATTTGATTGATTATTTTTATCATGTTGGTTCTTCCCTAATCCTCATAATTCTCTTTGAATTTTATTATTAAATAAGAATAAGGGCATATTTTCCCCTATTGAGATATTCAGACTTCTTCCACCATCCCTACTCTTAAGGAGTGTTGAGCCATCCTTTATACATAAATAGGCAAGTGCTATATAAGAGAAAAAGAAAAGAAAAAATATATCTATATGATTACTAAAAATTCTATGATATATCAGATGGAGGATAGGGGGTCTCATCAAGAGCCAGCCTACCATGATCATAAGGAAGCAGTGAAGTGGCATTCCCATTATGGCCACCACACCAGGGATATGATACAATGGGAAACTCATAAAAATAAAATGTCCTTGGAACAAGAGGTCTCATCACGAGCCGGCCTGTCGACCTTTCACTCCTTCGTGGTGAATGGCATTGTCATTCATCTGGTTCCCAAGACAGCACAATGGCATCCTTCATGACATCACAAAGCACTTTCCTAGGCATATATAAAGGATTATGGTTCCAAGGGTGAAAAAGCAACTTTGTCAAGGTTATAAACACATGTGGGAAAATTTTTCGCAAATCAATAGCGATTATAAACCCTTTTCTTATATCTTTATCTTCATTTCAAATGAGATTATGCTCTTAAACCCCTTTTTTGAACCTCTTATACATGAAATATTGTTTATAAATCAGTCATAATGGTTTAAGTGGATAATGACCGCATAAGCACTTTTATTTATGTCAACTGTCCTTTTCCCTATTTCTGAATCATTACATAGCATTTCCATATCTATTCATGATTTCATAATATGCCTCGATTTCAGTAATTCGATAATTTTTTATGATGTCATGAATATGTACGACTGCTGTCCAGTACGCTGCTCCTCTATTTGACGGTTGAGGGTGACCTATCATATTGCAGGGGGATGTAGGTGACTTCCAAAATATTCCTGCATACAGGTCAATTCCCTATTTTCATCAGATCCCGAAAATAGAAATTTTTAACGGTATTTTACGATATGCACAAGGTGTTGTTCCATTGTCATTTTTGTGTATTATTGCGAAACATTAACAGTGTGCAGGGCTTAGATGAAATGGGATGATGAGTAGTACGTAGTGAACCTGAAGTATTAATAGTTTCTAATGCTGCATGAGAAATTTTGGAGAGAGCAGGGTGGATTACCTACCTTACACGACTGCAGCAGCCCCATGAAATTGTGGCCATCGAATTTTTGCAGAACTTGCAGGAGGACCATTCCATAGTAAGAGGAAGGAAAATAATAGTGAAAGATGTAGTAATTTCTGAGGTGTCTGGTCTACCAGCATTTGGACCCATATGGACCCATAAAAAATTGAGACTTCAAGAGGCCATGAACCTCTTTCGGGATGAAGGAAAAATCCTGACTGTCAATGGAAAAGGGGTCTAGGCGGAAACTCTGGGGGAACCATGGGAAGAACTAAATAGAGTAGTGAAAAGCTACATTACATGCGACATAAGAAAGGATGTGGTAAGACCACGCCACCTCAAATTATTAGTAGCACTAAAACAAAAATGTGTTGCGAATTTTCCTGCATATTTAAATTTTTTACTGCATGAAGCTGCTTGGAGCATAAGGAAATCCTATCATACAAGGATGGTAGTAAGCCACCATTTTTTAATTCGATTAATAGTTATTTGAAGTCTTTCCCAGCAGCAGACTAGTTGGGAAGAATTGTTATTTTTGATAGACGGGGGAACAACCTTACGTGCCTCGAAATGAAAAAGAATCACTGGCACAACAAACAGACCCTTAAAACGCAACAGTCCTCTAGATTAAGAAGAAATAGGGGAATGTTTGGAAACCTCTAGAGTAGCAGCAGCCAACACTTATAATTACCTAGTTTTAGAGATGAGCAACCCCCGCAACTGGAAGGAGGAGAAAATCAGGAAGAGGAAGAAACTAACCAAACCAGTGAAGAAGAAAGAGAGGAAGCGAAACCTCCCATAACCTCCAGCGCAATTCCACCACAGAGTCCATTGCAGAAGGATGAATTGGCCCAAATTTTGGTCAATATGTGTGAGTATATGAAACCCCAGAGTCCGCTCAACCTCAATATTGAGGCAGAAAAATCACAGGGACATTATTTCCACAACAAGGATACATCCAAGGAAATGGATGACGAGGAGGAGGCAGAAGCAAAAGCCCCTCAGGAAATATCAGATCAAAATAGGGTTTCCTCCCCTAAGGAACCTAGTCAGGATAATGCGAACACTGAAGAAGTGTTTGAAATAGATAATGTGGAAACAAGCTAGGACAAGGGCACAGTCCCTGAAGAACAAAACCCAGCTGAGCAGCCAAGTCCAGAAAAGGAAGCAGTTATTGCTCCCAAGAAAAAGAAGAAGAAGACAAATGAAATTAAGTAGCTGTAGAAGGAACAACAAAAGCTGCTAAAATTAGTAAAACAACTCAGACATAAGATAAGGGTTCTAAAAAGGGGGAAAATCTCTAAAAGAACCCCGAAAACAGGGGATGCATCCATCCAAACAGAACCCCATAATACAAGGGCCATGGAGACTCAAACCAAGCCCATATTCATTCAGGATAGTAAGGAACAACATGCAGTTGTTACAGACGCAGTTGCCCAAACCGAAAATGTACAAGTCTGTAATAAAGATGTTCAGATCGAGGCACTGTCCTCTAGTAGTATGGCCAACCAGACATTTTGCAATCAAGAGACACAGACTATAGGAACTCGATGTTGTAATAAGAAAACCCAGGTAGATCTTCAACCCAAAAATGTTTTGATAAGCAATGACCCTGGTATAGAAAAACTCCGAGAGGATATGGCACAGGCTCAGTGGGCTAGAGAAAAGCTCGAATAAGAGACTGTTCCTAGGAATAAATACCAAGAGTCACATCAGCAATTAAGGGACATCAATGCATCAGAGGCAGAAGCCTTTGATAAATGTTGAAAGGTAGAAGAAAAAGTTGAAGAGGTAAGGAATAGACTACAAACAGTCAGGAATCAAATGGATACTCTCTGTTCTGTATATAGGGATGTTCTAGCATGTAGGTCCCCTGCCAAAAATTATTCTTTGTTTTTGTTAGAAATATATTTGCAGTTAAAAATTAATGCTGTTAAGGCAGGACAACCTATATAATTAAAAACTGTAGATGATTTTATAAACTACTGTAAACTCTATGGAGTAAAAGTTCAGTGCCTACTCTGTGAATTTTATTTGCACAATTTTATATTGGAAGGGGAAACGGAGACAAATCCCAGTCCTTTTGTGGGTGATGTCCAATATCAAGCATTCATTTCATTTGTTATTAAGAATTTAAAATGGCTCAAGGCCTATAACACTTTTTAGAGATAAGAAAATGGGTTAGACCTTTGGGTTAGGGGTGAACTGAGACACCCATTACAATTATGGGCTAGGTAGAAAATCTTAATGACAAAGGAGGGTGTGATCCAATCATTGGAACCCATCCACGAAGAAATCATCCTAGATGGGGTAGAATATTTTTTTTCCATCAGAGACCAAGCCATAGTAGCCGCTAAAATCCGATGGAAGATTTCCAATCGAAATATTCAAGATAGAGAGCCATTCAATTATTAAAAAAATTAGTTAGCTGCCAATCGCCTGGTTATCTATAGTAACCTCATCTTGAGGGAAGGCCCGTATTGGTTAGGTTGTATATTTTGAAGTCCTATTATCTTGTATCCTGCAGCATACTATAAGACCAAATATGAATTACCTGAAGGGCAGACAGGGTATATTTTTGAAGTTTTAGCTGCAAATCATGGTTTTAGACCACCTAATGAAAAACCATCTCTAGCCTATTCTCTAACTGCTTTATATGTGAACTATGGTTTTCATGAAAACATGAAAAAGGGTAAGTAGGCGGTGTGTTGAGCATTGGAAAAGGTATTAATTTTCCATGTATTTCTTTATCTTTTTCCTTTAATCATAAGTCCTTTATATTCTAGAATGGTAATATATTGAAGAATTATAATAAAATTAAGGATATTAGTGTTTGTTGCAAATTGATTAAAGATTGTCTTTTCTTATATGCAAAAAATAGATGAAGTGGGAAGCCACCATTCGATCAAAAAATACAAAGTAGAAATAACTGTTGTCCCTTCAGCAAAAGGCTATACCCAGAAAATAAGGTCGAGATTGGAGTGCACAGTCAAAGAAAAGAAAGAGACAACGCGACATCAACACAAGAAGAAAAAATGATAACTGAAGATAGAAGATAGAATGAATCCCTCAGGATCTCTCGATCCTAAGGGATCACTGATCAAAGCTTATGTGTATTTCTTGTTTCGTCCGCTGGCTGTTATAAAAGGAACAACGCTTGTAGAAATCAAGGAGTGTATTACGATTATTGAGATTTCTTGTTGTATTTTCATGATTTCTCATCCACTCTCGTTGGTCAAAACAGAGTGTGATTGCTTGTAAGCTTTGTTACATATGATTAATATATAATCCGGTTGCCGTTCCATTATTTTATACTGGAGTAGTTCGACGGTGCTTCACTAGTGGCTAAGGGCCTGACCCTGGTGGATCCACTTGCTATCTGTACCATTACTTTCCAATTCCAGTTGTGTGATGGTTTGCTTTAGTTCTCATTTCCTTTAAATCACATTGCTTCATAGTTTCCATGTTGTATAGCTTACTATTTCAATGTTTTATGGAATCGGTTTGTTGCATTAGATGTGAGTGAATTACGTTGCTATTCCTTTTCAACATAACAACATTATTTATTCCTCTGTAACTTGTATTGTTATTCTTCTCATATTTAAAGCTTCGTTGTTTCAAATTTTTTGTTCATTTCCCTTAAATAGCTTTGTTGTTCATTTTTGATAACTAGTTTACTGTTTATTCCTTTCCTGTAAGTATTTGGTTTGTTTTAGAATGTTATTGCAGAGAGCATGTTTATTATATTTCCATTAGCAACATTATTTATTTAACTCAGTTACCATTTCCAATTAGTTTCTTTATTGTGGAGTGTAATATCATCAACTGTAAAGGACATTGGCTATTATTGTCTAAGTTCTCAGATTGAGGATCTTGTTTATGCTTGATTTCATTTACATCCGTTGACAGAGGAAAGAGTTATTACTACTGCATCCTTGACTAATGATTGCCAAGTGAGTGATTGGATTCTAGAGCTTTAAGTTTCATGTCATTGCAATTAGATTTCATTTTCAAGCATCCATTTACTCTTGTATTTGAAACACTGTACTACAAATTGGAGAGCATTACTCTTAGATTAAACTTCCACCTCAGACTGAGTACACTCTTGAGATAAAAAATCGTACATAGATTGATAATTAATGTAGGATAAATAGGGGTTAAAAAGACACCTTTTATACCTCAAAACTTTGGTGTTGGGTATAGGCAGAAATTCAATTCCTTGGCTACCTTACAATGAATAAAAGCATGGGTACTACCCAAATCAATCAATACTATTACATTTTTCTTCTTGATATGTCCTTATATGTTGAGAGTTTGAGGAGTGGTAATTTTTTCCAATGCATTAGAAGATATGGTCAGACTCATTTATTCTTTATCTAGGGTTGGTTCCTGGTGTATATCCACTTCTTTTCAAATTTCTTGTTGATTTTATTCCTCCTCTTCACAATCTATGTAAAATAATTTTTTCTCAGCACATATACGACCTTTACTATATTTTCTATCACAACTGTAGCAAATCCCTTTTTCTGTTTTTTCTTCCAATTTTTGTGGTATAAACGTTGTAGATTGACGAAGTCTTGGAGTAGAAACACTTCCATCTTAATATATGTGAGTGGTAGGCTTTCGTAATTTTAATTTCAATTTTTCTTGCCAACACAAATGTCTTCTCTAATGAACCAGGCTCCCAAAGGCGAACCTCATGTTGGATGTTATCCTTTAAATTCCCTATTAAGACATGATATGAATTAATTTTATTTTGATGTGATAATTTCATTTTTAAATATAAAGCTTATTTACTGATCTTATTATTGATGTACATGTTCTCTTTTTGCTTATTATTGATTTACATGTTCTCCAGCTTCAGAGCTTGGGCCTCTGTATTAGCTCAATTGTGCTAAAATTTCTATTTACATGCCTCAAAATATCTTTGAACCTACTCCAATGTTTTCAAAATGTCGAGATATATAAAAAATTACAATTTAATTACTCAATTTGGTTACCATATGCTCTAGGCATGACCTTCCCTCCTGATGGCCTTATGCTTCAAAATTATTCAAGGAAAAAAAAAAACTCTAAAAAATTGCATCTCTTCCTCTCCAACCTATTGCAATGTATTCATAACATTCCAATTATCCAAGAATGACTCTTTCTAAGCTTAATTTGGTCGAAAATTGAATCATTTATGGAAAAAACAAAATATCCCCAATTTCTCCTCCAAATCTAGAAAAACTCTAGACAACTTCGACAAATTCAGTGGAATATGCCAAAACTAGAAATTATCTAAAAGAACTAATAATTAGTAGGATATTAATTAGTTTTTAATCTATAGTTAGGTGGATAAGTATGTGTTAATTCTGCATTAGTGGAAGGTGTTAGAACGTGGTCATGTCATATGTTCGTGTGGAGGAGGGTTGGCCCCCTCCATTCTGCTTTCAGATGCACAAAGCACATTCAAATACCCGCTCTGCACCAAGTCTTTCAAGATCCATTGTTCTGGCCCATTGGTGAAGGTGGTAAGAGGTTTTGCGGGAGGTCACAGTGTCGAACCCTAACCTTGACCCTCATAATTCTTTTGGTAATGCAACATTGCGCTCCCTGAATATATATATATATATATATATATATATATATATATATATATATATATACACCCATTGGAAATTTGTCCTGAAAATAAATGAAAAATAATATAATTAATCCTACTCTCCAATATATCTATACCATAGTTCAGACTTCGGCTTAGATAATATATGGTTGTGGACTTTAGGGTTTATAAAATATGTGGAAATATAATATTAATTAAGGTTTGTAATATTAATGAAATATATATATATATATATATATATATATATATATATATTAATCTAACCTTAAATAATTAAAAAAAATAACTTTGATCACATAATATGATAAACCCAAATTGAACCTTAGGAGGTCATTGGAAAAATTTTACATTCACAAAACAAAGTGGCGAATCCAGTAGTGACACTTGTCATAGTCCCATTTGACACAAAATGAAGAAGGTTTCCTAAATGCTGACTGGGCTGCCATGTCATCACCCTATACCTATTCTCCAATTTTTTTTATAAAAATTTCCCTGTTCTGAATGACGATTAGCAGACCATAAATCCTTCATCTGACCTCAGTTTTCAATGAAGTGAGTTGCGTTGGATTCATTGCAATTGGTCTATCGTTTTCATTCTGGTTTCATTCAATTATGAGAACTTTCATTTTTGAGCTAAGATAATGAGCCACTGATCATTCCTCCCCACTACAAGTCTTTTGGACCCCAAAATCTCTTTTATTACTGATCATGCAGATAAGGGTATTGTTCCCTCACCCTTCTAGTCTCTATCCACTGAAATTCTCCAAATTTCAACATTTGGATATTTTCACAAAAAGTAAACCTTTTCCCCTATTCTTGTGACCTTCTCTTGCTATCATTGACACCATCATGTTGCAATATTTATAGATTTTCAGAACAAAAATATATTCTTCCAGAAACGATCTTGTTCCTACCTTGGTCAGAAATCAAAGGAAACTTAAAAACTGTCTCACCTTGCACACTATCACCATGGCGATTTTTAGTTGATCTCGATTTGTACTTGCATTGACTCTTGACCAAGTATCTTCACCATTTCCATATACCTTTTGGATACCAAAAATAAGCATTTGTGAAACCCATACCTTCTTTTCCAAGATGATTTGTCACTTTCTCTTTGAACTTTGCACTCTCTTTCACCGACATCTTGTTTCCAACACTGCTCAACACTATTGCCGACTACTGCAATTTTTTTTAGCTTGTTCACCTTCTTTCAAAGGAATCCTGTTCACATCTTGAAACAATTCATTACAAGCATAACCATATTTTTGAAAAGTTTGATTCAATACATCTCTTTTTTTGATCGTCAACAATGTCAATTTTTGACTTGCATTCACTATCCTCTTCATTTCAGCTGCATGTAATAGAGACAAACCTGTCTTCTTCTTATGCACTCTAATTATGTACTCAATACCATCCATAGAAAACTAATACTTATTCTCATGGCGATGAAATACTACTTTGATATCATACACATAAGGAATTCCCAATACAATACCTAATATCGCAAGCGGCACCACATCAAGTTGAACTTCATCAAGAAATCTTGAGTTCATGGTGAATCTTAGTAAGCACTTCCTTCTAACCTGCAAGTTTGAATTCATTCATATCCAACCCAAAGGATATTGTCTTGGATGTCTAATAGTTTCAAGGCCTAGTTTCTTAACCAAATCTTCATAAATCAAGTTATCTTGTGACCCAATATCAAAAGTGTATCAATCTTGGTATGTTTTGAGATAACTCTAATGTGGAAAAGTTATATTCTTGTACCTTTGTCATGAGAAAAATTTGAAAATTTTGAAGAACTAGTGTTGCTAATAAGTTTACCTTTCAAACCCATGGCTGTAATATTTGTCTCATCTCCTGAATCTGCCCCTAGGTCATGTTCAACTATAGCAACAATTTTTCTATTATCTTTGGCTTTTAGTCTATTTGGTTTCAATTCTAGATGATGTTGCCAACAATGGTCTTCATCATGGGAAGTCTTTGAACAATTTTTTCATGTGAGTTCTTTCTTCTCTCTTTTCACAGAGCTATTTATTTTTCCTCTTCCATAAAAATTTCATTTTCCGTTACCCTCACTTTCACTTTCTCATCTACATTTTGTTTCCCTCTTGCCTCTAAGTGTGTGGCTTGTACACAAACTTCATCTATATTTCTTGGTTAAACATGAGGATAGTATGTTTCAAATAGGAATGTAAACCCCCAATGTATTTCAACAATGTATCTTGGGAATTCAAGTTTATTCCTAACAACATATCCCTTTTCCTAAACTCTTCGGTATATTCTTGAACTGTTTTACCCTTAAGTTGCTTAAAATTTTTCCAACTCATAATATAATTTTGCATATAGGCTAATGGATAAAACTATATTTTAATGGAAGAAATAAAATAAACCCAACAAATGGATATCTTACCATGGATGCACATTTCCTCTTAAGTCTTTGATTACCACCAGACTAGTGCTGCCCCTTCTATCCTTAATGGATCCAACTGGATCTTTATGTTGTCTTCATGAAGGTTGAATTCTGAAATACACCTCCAATTAATGTATCCAATTATCAAGCCTCTCTGCATTTACATCGCCATTGTACATAGAAAGTTAAAACTTACTGTCCAATTTTAGTAATGGAGTTTTTAGTTTTGTGGATTTTGAGTGAGTGTGAGTGGCTTTTGTGGTGGAAATGGAAGATGATGCTGATGGAGATGATGAGGATGATGAAAATGGTGGAGATGGAGGTGTCTTTCCTCCGGTACCCTTTGAAATATTCTCTTCATCCTTCTTACCATCTAAAGTTCCTTCCCATATGGAGTCTTAGAACCTTCTCCTTCCATCCGAGTAGTAAATAACATAACTTTAACCATCCAATTTATATCTTTGAAGTCTCTCTTGAAATATTCCTCTTCTAAATGCCATTGAGTCTCTCCAGCACCTGACATGATGGCTATGGATTCAAGCTCAACTTCTGATGCTTGTGCCTCTTCAATCAAATCAGATTCTCGTACAACTTGTAACTCTTCAATCTCAGCTTCTTGAGACAAAACTTGAGGTTATTCAAGTGCAACTATGAGTGGAATTTTGGGTGAATATGATGCTCTTTCAACTCTCCTCCTTCTGGTCCTAGTATCAAGACTTGCAACCAACAATTTCCCTTCACATTTCTGCAACTTTAACCTTGTGAGCATCACAAATTTGAGACCATTAAACTTGCAAAAGTCTCAAGAAACTATCAAGAAAATAACCTTGTATTTAAGCCAAGATTTCCAACCTAGCTCTGATACCAACTTGTTCTAAATTTTGATGTTATTTTTCCTGTGCTAATTTCGTTTTAGATATAAAACTTATTTACGGATCTCATGCTTGCTGTATAAGTTCTCGTGTTTCTTATGTGTGTCAAAACAGGGAATTAAATTGAGTTTTATGAGTGAATTGAAAATCATAAAGCATGAATTTAAATGGATGAATAGAAGCAACATAAATAATAGGAAACCGTCACAACTAATCCATTAAAACAAAGTTTTGATGAAGGATTTCACCCCTCCTAGGCCACATCTCCTTGGTCTAGCTTCATAGCTTGGGCCTCTATATTAGCTTAGTTGTGCTGAAATTTATTTTTACATGCATCCAATTCTCTTGGAACCTATTCGAATGAATTCAAAATGTCAAAATATATCATAAATGACTATTTATTTACTCAATTTGGTTTCCAAATGCTCTAAGCACGACCTTCCCTCCTCATGGCCCTAGGTTTCAAAATTATTCAAGGCAACAAAAGCCTATGAAAGCTTGCTCCTCTACCCCTGCAATGTGCTACAATTTGTTTAGTATTCCTATTAGCCAATAATGACTCTTTCTCAGCTAAATTTGGTCGAAAATTGACTCAATTATAGAAAAAACAAACTTTCCCCCAATTTCTCCTCCAAATCTCGAAAAACTGTAGAGAGCTCCAACAAATTCAGTGGAGTCCACCAAAAATAGAAATCCCATAAAAGATAATTAGTTGGAGATTAATTAGTTGTTAATAGGTACTTAGGTGGATAAGGACATGTTAATTCTACATTAGTGGAATGTGCTGGAAAACGGTCATGTCATATGGTCATGTGGAGGTGGGCTAGCCCGTGGGGCTTGCCCCCTCTGTTCCACTGTTGGATCGAAAAATCACATGCAAATACATATTCTGTGCCAAGTCCTTCAAGCTCCATTGCTGCAGCCCATTTTTGAAGGGAGTAAGAGGTTTGGGAGGAGGTCACAAGGTCGAACCTCGACCTTGACCTCCCTTAGTTTTAACCTTCAACATTCTTCTGATATATGCCAATCTATATATATATATATATATATATATATATATATATATATGCAAACACACATATAAAACAATGTTATACAAGGTTTGATCCACCATTAAAAAATTCCATTAGTCCTTTGTCCTGAATATTAATGCCAAACCCTATAGTTAAACTTTATCTCTAATATATCTATACTATATTTCGGACTTAGGCTTAGATAATATTTGGTTGCGGCCTTTAGGGTTTATAAAATATCTGGAAATAAAATATTAATTAAGGTTTGTAATATTAATGAAATATATATATATATATATATATATATATATATATATATATATATATATATAATATTCATTAATCTAACCTTAAATAATAATAAAAATTAATTTCCAACGCATAATATCATAAACCCAAATTCAACCTTAGGAGGTCATTTGACAAATTTTACCTTCACAAACGAAACTGTTGAATCCAGTAGTGACATTTGTCACAATCCCATTGGACACAAATTCAAGAATATTCATTGAATTCTGATTGAGCTTCCATGTCATTAGCTTGTAGTTGTTCTGCAATTTTTTTTTTATAGAAATTTGTATGTTCATCCAAACTTGGTTTTTAATGAAATGAGTTGTGTTGGATTCTTTGCAATGGGTCAGTCATTGTTGTTCTGGTTTCATTCAATTCTCAACACTTTCATTTTTGAGATAAAATAATGAGCCTCTGATCAAGGCATTAATATTTTGTTCCTTTGGAATATCAGTTGGCCTTATCTTCAATTTTTGGAAGTCCTCAATGTGCTCCACCATTGAACCCTTTTGTTTGATATTTATCAATTGGAAAAAGAAAGTGTTTCTCTTTGTATCCTCGTAATGTGCTATCATTCCCTCCATAAAAATTGACCAAGTGACAATTTTCTTATGAGTGCAAAGCCATCGATATGATACAAATGTATTTTGTTTAAAATATAAAGTTTCAATGTGTACCTTTTGTGTTTTTTGTGCATTATAGAGATCAAAATATTGCTCCATCTGTAGTATCCATGTTATGGGATCCTTGCCATAAAACTTCCTCATATCGATATTTGGAATATGGTGGGTCTTCAAACCAACAATAGAGTTTATGAAATCACGATTAAAATTTATTTTGTGATCATCATGAGTTTCGTCTAATACCTTTCCACCATTAGGAATCATTTCTTGTATGAAAATTTTCAAACCTTCCTTCAAACCTTACATGTCTTCTTTTAGATAATTCTTCATGTCTTCCATGTTAGCTTCCATGTCATCCATATTATCTTCCATTCCATCCATCATAGACTCCATGCCATTCTTCAAACCGTCCATCTTAGCTTCCACACCTTTCTTCAAACCATCCATCTTAGCTTCCACAACATTTTTCAAAACTTCCATTTCATTTGTTTTTATTCTTTCCAGGAGTGAAACTTGTTACACTTGTTCTTGTAATTTGGATATATCATGTTGCACTTATTCCACTTCGTGAGTCATAAAAGGGCCTTATTAGGGCTTCATGGGTGTTGAATTCTTTTATCCATGTCTTAGAACCCAATATTGATATCTATGCTTCAATATACCCTTGGAATCAATTTAAACTGATTTTTCAAACAATACTTATGCAATTTCAAAAAACAGTACACACTTTTTCTTGCTTTTGAGGGCTGATGTGTCGCCGATGTATCTACGTAATTTCAAATCTCGAGGTCTTTTTTCTTTGTTGTGTAACCAACTCCAAAAAGAAAAGAAAAGAGATATCAACGCCTTAGAAATGAGCCACTTCGAGGGGGCAACCTCAAATACATTACATAAATGAACAATTCTTGGATGATACAATTTACAAAACCTCCTTTCTATATATAGGAGTCCATGGGGCCATAATGTAATCCTAGTGGGCCACAATTTAATCCTAGCCGACCTAACAATAATAATTTAAGGGCACAATAATAACAAAATGGGGGTTACAAGGGTACAATAATAACAATAAGGGGGTTACACTAACAACAATAAGGGATTATACTAGTAATATAGGGACCTAACATGCCCCTCTCCTTCAAAAAAGTGTTGTCCTCAACGCTTGAGTAGCTCTGGGTGCTTCTGTATAAATTTCTCATCCTCCCATGTAGAATCTTCAGTGGGTAAGTTCTTCCACTTGACGAGATACTCTGAAATTGATCGATTCCGTAGCTGTCGAGTTCTTGTTTCCATGACCGCTTCAGGTTCCAATATGATTTTTCCTTCCTCATCAAGTTCTGGAAATATTGTTTGAACTGGAAGATTTTCACCCATAACCTTCTTTAAGCATGAAACATGGAAAACTGGATGTACTCGCGAAGAAGCAGGAAGCTCCAATTTGTATGCCATAGTACCAATCTTTTGCAACACCTTGTAAGGACCATAGTACTTTGGGGATAATTTATTATCCTTCTTTGCTTGCTTGAGGGACATTTGCTTGTATGGTTGTAGCCGTAAAAATACCCAATCTCCTACATCAAAACTTCTCTCGCTACGATGTTGATCTGCCTGTTGTTTCATTCGATTTTGTGCCAACTTCAGGTTATCCTTTAAGAGTTGGAGAACTTCTTGCTGATGCTCGATGTGATCTTCCACTGCTTGAACCTTCGAATTTTCCCTTAAAGATGATGTGATGGATGGTGGATGATATCCATAAAGTGCCATAAATGGGGCCATTTTTGCTGCAGTATGGAAGGAAGTGTTATACCACCATTCAGCAAGAGGTAACCACTTGACCCATTGTGTTTGTTTATCAGATACAAAACAACGAAGACATCCTTCCAAACATTTATTTACTATCTCAGTTTGACCATCAGATTGAGGATGATAAGATGAGCTATGAGCTAATTGAGTACCCAAACAAGAAAATAACTCCGTCCAAAATTTCCAGTAAAAATGGGATCTCTATCGCTCACAATAACCCTTGGGCTTCCATGTAGCTTTTGAATTATGTCCATAAATGTAGTAGCAACTGTACTTGCTTTAAATGGATGAGATAATGCACAAAAGTGTGCATACTTGGTAAGTCTATCAACTACCACCATGATGACACTCTTTCTTTCGGACTTAGGTAAACCTGTGATAAAATCCATTGAAATCTCCTCCCAATGTTGACTTGGAATGGATAAAGGTTGTAGAAGACTCGGGGTCTTAATTGTCTCAACTTTATTCTGCTGGCAAACCAAACATTCCGCCACAAACTTTTGAATATCATATTTAAGGCCATCCCAAAAAAATCTTTCTTCACCCTGTGGTAAGTTTTTAAAAATCCTGAGTGTCCTCCTAAAGGAGAAGTGTGCAATTCCAAAAGAATATTTTGTTTTAGTTGGGAATTTTTGCAAAGATATAAGCGATCTTTGTACCATAAGGAATCATTTTTCCAACTAAATGTATCAGATGTACTAGGATCTTGCTGCAACTTTTGAATGAGTGTCCATACATCTTTGTCCTTCTTCCATTCATCTCTTGCTTCAGTTATCCAATCTGGTTGGATAATAGAAATGGCACAAAGGAATGCTTCCACCTCTTCATTCTTTCTTGAGAGTGCATCTGCAACAACATTAAGCTTTCCTTTTTTGTAGATTATTTCAAAGTCATAACTCAACATCTTTGTGACCCATTTTTGCTGCTCTTCTGAAGATAGTCTTTGTTCCAAAAAGTGTTTCAGACTATCATGATCAGTTTTTACCTTGAAGTGTCTTCCCATTAGGTAAGTTCTCCATTTCTTTAGTGCATGCAGTATTGCTAACATTTCCTTCTCATAAATAGGTTTCCGTAAATACTTTCCTTTGATTGGACGACTTTCAAAAGAAATGGGTCTTCCTTCTTGCATTAAAACAACACCAATTCCATTTCCTGAGGCATCACATTCCACAATAAAGGTTTTTGTGAAATCTAGTGTAGCTAAGACCAGTGCTAGGCACATTGCTTCTTTAAGATGTTCAAAGGCCTTAGTTGCTTCAAGAGTCCATGAAAATGCATCTTTCTTCAATAATGTTGTTAGAGGTGCTGCTATTCTCCCATAATTCTTAACAAACTTGCGATAATACCCTGTTAACTCGAGAAATCCTTGCAACTGCTTTATGGTTGTGGGGACTTTCCATTCCTTAATGGCTTTAATTTTGTTAGGGTCTACTTTAACACCCTCGTGAGATACAATATGACCCAGATATTCCACCTCTTGTACTCCAAAGAAACTTTTGGATTTTTTTGCATATAATTGTTTCTCCTGCAATAGTTTGAGCACCCTGTCAACATGTTCAACATGATCCTTCCAAGACCTGCTGTAGATTAGCATATCATCAAAAAATACTAGCACAAATTTTCTAAGGAAGGGTTTGAAAATGGAATTCATCAACCCTTGAAATGTAGAAGGTGCATTGGTAAGGCCAAAAGGCATGACCAAAAATTCATAATGACCCTCATGAGTTCGAAATGTTGTTTTCGGAATATCTTCAGTCTTCATTCTAATTTGATGATATCCTGAACGAAGATCCAACTTGGTAAAATAAACTGCTCCATGTAATTCATCCAATAATTCATCAATCACAGGAATGGGAAATTTATCTTTAATGGTGAGCTTATTGAGCTCCCTATAATCTCGACACATTCACCATGATCCATCCTTCTTGTGTACCAATACTACAGGAGCAGAGAAAGAACTTTGACTAGGTTGAATTATACCCGCCTCTAACATTTCTGCAATCATACGTTCAATTTCGCTCTTTTGGACGTAAGGATATCTATAAGGCCTAATGTTTGGAGGAACACTTCCTGGAATCAAATGAATAGTATGATCATGATCATGAATAGGTGGGAGTCCTTTGGGAGTTTCAAACACCTTGGAATGATTGTCCAAGACTTGTTGGAGATCTGCAGAAATAGATGATTTTGATGTTGGAACTTCTAGTGAGCATAATTGTGCAATTACGCCTCGCTGTTCTTTCTTTAGAAGCTTTGTCATGACATTAGTGCTTATTATCCTTCCTGGCTTCCCCGCAATACCCCGTAATTCGACTTCCTTTCCTTCTGAAAAAAATTTCAAGAAAAGTTCTTGAAAATTAAAAGCTACCGTCCCCAAAGATTGTAACCATTGTACTCCTAGTACAACATCAACACCTCCCATAGGAATGGAAAGTATTGGACTAGTCAACACATATTCCCCCATGGTTAGCTTGATATTATGGCATTTTCCAGAGAAATTTATAGTTCCTGCATTTGCAACCATCACTTGACATTCTGGTGCTGGGTATAGGAAACAATTTAATTCCTTGGCTACCTTACAATGAATAAAATTATGGGTGCTACCTAAATCAATCAACACTATTACCCTTTTCTTCTTGATATGTCCTTCTATCTTGAGAGTTTGAGGAGTGGTAATTCCTGCCAGTGCATTACATGATATGGTCGGATTCATTTCTTCCTCTTCTAGGGCTGGTTCCTGTTGTATATCCTCTTCTTGTTCATTTTCTTCTTCTTCTTCACAATCTATGTAAAATAATTTCTTCTCAGCACACTTATGACCTTTAGTGTATTTACTATCACAACTGTAGCAAAGCCCTTTTGCTCTTTTTTCTTCCAATTTTTGTGGTGTCAACCTTGTAGGTTGTGGAAATCTAGGCGTAGCAACACTTCCTTTTTTATAGAATTGAGTGGTAGGCTTCCTTGTCGCCATAATTTTACATTCAACTTTTCTTTCCAACCTGAATGCCTTCTCCAATGAATCAGGTTCCAAAACGCGAACTTCATGTTGGATGTTATCCTTTAAAGTGCCTATGAAGAGATCAATCCTGTGTTCCTCTGGAATATCAGTTACCCTTATATTCAATTTTTGGAAGTCCTCAATGTGCTGCCCCACTAAACCCTTTGTTTGAGATTTATCAATTGGCTAAAGAAGGTGTTGCTCTTTGTATCCTCATAATGTGCTATCATTTCCTCCGTAAAAATTGACCAAGTGACAATTTTTTTACGGGAGCAAAGCCATCGATACCATACAAATGTATTTTGTTCTAAATGTAAAGTTGCAATGCGTACCTTTGTGTGTTTTGCACATTATGGAGATCAAAATATTGCTCCATCTGTAGTATCCATGTTACAGGATCCTTTCCATCAAACTTCCTCATATCCATTTTTGGAATATGGTGGTTCTTCCCGCCATCATTAGAGGTTATGAAATCACGATTAACATTTATTTTGTTCTCATCATGAGGTTCTTCTACTATATTTCCGCCATTAGGAATCGTTTCTTGTTTTAAGCTTGTCATCAAGCCTTCCATGTATGATTTTAGATCATTCTTCATGTTTTTGATGTTGTCTTTCATGTTTTCATCGATCTTAGCTTCCATGTCATCAATCTTAGCTTCCATGCCCACTTCCATGCCATCCATCTTAGCTTCCAAACCATTCATCTTAGCGTCCACGCCTTTCTTCAAACCATCCATCTTAGTTTCCATGCCTTTCTTCAAAACTTCCATTTCATTTTTTGTTGTTCTTTGCGAGAGCGAAATTTGTTGCACTTGCTCTTGTAATTTTGATAGATCATGTTGCAATTCTTCATCTTCATGAGTCATGGTAGAGCCTTCTGAAGGCTTAATGGGTGTTGAATTCTTTTTAGGGGCCATTTTATAATCCAACATTGATATCTATTCTACAATATTCCCTTGGAATCAATTCAACTTGATTCTTCAAACAAGACTTATGCAATTCGGAAAAAAAATACACACCTTTTACTTGCTTTTTAGGAGCTCTGTATTGAAATTTAATTATCTATATAATTGAGAATATTCAATATCTGAAATTGACTGCTGTAGTAGCCTTCTGAACTATATTTCAAATGTCACAGGTATGATCTGATTTGGATTCTTCAAGACAAATTTATTTCCAATCTCCCACAATGACCCAATTTTGGACTGGTTCAGTAGAGCGAACTTGTACGAATTGCCACGTGTCACGGTTTCGTCCTTCATCTCTGAAAATGATAGCCAAGAAACTGTAGTCCGTGTACTTGCAACAAATTTTTACAACACTCAAATCTGATGCCCAGAGAGAGAGAGAGTTATTGAACTTTTCGCACGATCACCTCTTTGAGATAAAATTTAGGAGCCTGAAAAAGCACTACCTTCGACAGATCATATCTCCAAAAATATTGTGAACCAAGCTCTGAAATATTTTGACGAATTTCCTCACGATTTTAGCTTCACACCATATGAATTTCAGATTCTGAACGTTCGTAGAAAAGTTTTTATAGCGGACATTCCATGATGACCTGTTTAGGAGCCTGAAAAAGACCTAACTTCCACAGATCATATCTCCGAAAATATTGCGAACCAAGCTCTGAAATGTTTAGACAAAATTCCTCAAGATTTCAGCTTCGGACCCTAAAAATTTCAGCTTCTTAAGCTTCGTAGAAAAAAAGTTATAGCGAAAATTCCACGATGACCTGTTTGGAGCAGCGAAACCCTAGAATCCAAAGCTCTGATACCAAATGTTGTGTAACCAGCTCCAAAAAGAGAAGAAAAGAGATATCAGCGCCTTATAAATGAGCCACTTGGAGGGGGCAACCTCCAATAAATTACATAAATGAACAATTCTTGGATGATACAATTTAAAAAACCTCCTTTCTATATATAGGAGTCCATGGGGCCATAATGTAATCCTAGTGGGCCACAATGTAACCCTAGCCGGCCTAAAAATAATAATTTAAGGGCACAATAATAAAAAAATGGGGGTTACAAGGGTTCAATAATAAAAATAATGGGGTTACACTAACAATAATAAGGGACTATACTAGTGATATAGGGACCTAACATTCTTGCTTTTGAGGAGCTCGATATTGAGACTGATGTATTTCTGTAATTTCAGATCCCTAAGATTTTATCTTTGGTCCTTCAGTAGCCCTTTGAATATTATTTCAAATGCCACAGGTCTGACCTAATTTGGATTTTTCAACGAAAATTTATGCCCAATCTCCCACAATTACATAATTATGGACTGCTTCAGTATAGAGAAATTGTACGACATCGTACGTGTCATTGTTTCCTCCTTCTGCTCTAAAATTGGCATATGGGAAACTAAAGTTTGTGTCGTTTTGGCTACATTTTACATAATTCCAATATGATGCTCAGAGAGAGAGAGTTATGAAAATTTTCCCAAGGTCACCTCTTTGAGATGAAATTTGGGAGCTTGCAAAAACCATAAATTCCACAAATCATATCTTCGAAATTTTTCCCAGCCAAGATATGAAATTTTTACACATAGTTCCTCAGGTTGTCTTCAAAAATGGTTTTTCTTTAGCTTCTAAACCTTCGTAGAAACAAATTTATAGCAAAAATGCCACGATGACCTATTTGAAGCAGAGAAACCCTAAAATTGAAGCCGCTAATACCAAATGTTATGAAATGAGCTCCCAAAATAGAGGAAAAGAGAGATCAATGCCTTAGAAATTAGCCACTTAGAGAGGGAAGCATCCTTTACATTACATAAATCAACAATTATTGGATGATAAAAATGACAAAACCTGCTTTCTATATATAGGAGACCGCGTGTTCACAATATAATCCTAGATTACCTATCAATAATAATGTTAGGGCACAATAATAACAATATGGGGACAACAAGGATACAATAATAACAATAAGGGGGTTACACTAACAACAATAAGGGACCACACTAGTAATATAGGGACTTAACAAAAAGTGTTCGAGATACAAAGGTTTCTACCTTACATTAATTGGATTTCCTTTTTCATGACCTCTTGAGGTATGAATAAAATAAATAACTTCATTTTCTAAACTTAAACACTACTTCTGAACCCTTTATATCATGATTATATTGAATTCCCTATTATGAAGGAACTCTATTAGATGAATTAAATATATTTTGAGATAAGAAGTTAGGGAAACATTTATGTCTATTATTCAACTAATATTTTATCAATAGTTTAATAATACCATAATGGTAGACATTGTTATGGGGGTTTTTAGGGGTCTTCTAAATTTCAAGTGAAATCTTATGTACAGTCTTACATAGAAAATAAGGGAAATTTATGTTATAGACTAGGTAAAAATGGAGTAATGTCTTGATATGATATAAAAATGTAATTTAATACCTAATTTAACACATCAAGTACTTCTAATGAACACATAGAAGAATCTACCATTCATATTTTATCCATGAGTGAGGGAATATTTTTTACCATTCAACATCTTGATGTTCATATTTGACAAATTGAGCACCCAAATTTTGGAAATAATGTTTGTTATTACACCATTTTTCCCTATCAAGTGTCAATTAGTAGTTCATGTAATGGTATTTTAATTTTTTGTCATTATCAAGTCCCCAATCTGTGTTATCTCGGCATCAAAAAAATTTGCGAAATGGAGAGAAACCTGATCATCATACACTCATAAATTTACAAAGAAAGAACTCCACCCTACTACCACTAACATGTTCTTACATGCATTATAATCTTGAAGTCATTCTAATTCTTCAATTAATGCAAGTTCATGGAACTTCATCCTTTTCTTCGTCACATTTCCCGAAAGTCCCTAACAGGAACTAAGTAGAGGTAACATGGCTTGATAGTTGTTTTCACCCATTGTTTTTAACCAATATAAGGCTAAATAATTAGGAGTTGGTAGGTAAATGAGGTAATACTCATTTCAGTCCTTATAGTGATTTGAATGACTAAAATGATTGTACCATCTAACAATAATGATGTGAAATTGTGTCAATCACCTCAAAGGATGATTTTGAGAAAATGGATGATCATAATATTATAAGGAAATGGTATGTGTTATTATTATGCTATGAGGGTATGTGAAATGGATAAATGATGATAGGAATCATAAGGGCTAAATGGAATCATAGCCCAAAACGATTGGGTTAAGTAGGATAAAATCATAAACATGTAGATAAAGGTTACCTTTATAATATTAATTCCCTTCTTATTGAAGGAAATAATAAGGAATATAAATATTATTACATTGAGTTGCTTATTTATGTACCACTGATACTTATAGGTATGAATGAATTTATGTTATAAGAGTATGTGTGAAAATTTTTCACCCACACACTACAAGGAAAAGACTCTCTAGGAGATTTTTTTGAGGAACCACTTACAAAAATAGCCCAGACATCCGTTTGTAGTGAAGGTTACTAGATGAGGTTAGTGGGTGGAGGTTTATGCAGATGTCTTTTGTCTAGTGCGTTTCTCATCCTACACCACACCAATGCATTCCACTAGAAATGCTCGGGTGCGTACTAAAAATTGGCACACTAGGGGTATAGTGCTCTCCGTACAAACCCACCCAGTGCATCTAATTAATGTAGAGCACTGATTCTCTACAAATATTCAGCCACGCTGCATCCTAAAATACTGCACAAAAACTGAAACAACCCTATGCGCCTCATAAAAATGCACTCCATAATAGGGTTAGATAAAAAAAAATTATGGCCAAAAATCTGCATTTTTTACTTTTCATTTCTCCAGAGCTCTCAATCATCCGTGAAAATTTACCTTGTGTGAGGTTCCCTGCCATCGGTGCTCCCATTGCAGGCACTGCTGCTGTCCATTTCCCACCATCTCCATTTCGAATTTTGAAAAACGGTGGAAAATTTAGTTTTGCAAATTATACAAAAAATATGCCTTATCAACTCCCAAATGTACATGTATTTTACTTGTTTTTCCATAATTAAACTTTTTAGCAGATTAGTTTTGTAAAATAACTTAAAATTCACCATTTTTTTAAATATTTTTTTCCCACATGATTCACACGAGCCGTTCGACTTGCACCAGTTAATGGTGCTTCCTTTAAATTTATAGTGTAGAATTTAACCTTGAACAGAAATTATCTACACATGAATCTTATAACAGAAAATAAACAATATCGAGAGCGTAAAACATAAAACAGATAAACACAGAGATTTTCCCCTGGATCCCAAATCAGGACGACCAGCTTGACTTTTCATTATATTCCTTTTAGTGTTACAACGCATATATATACATGCCGAAGCATATATGAACTGTAATCCATTAACCCTAGATTATAACATAACCATAGTTCCCTTGACCATATCTACAAAAATACTAGGGGCCGAAAACCATCGTACCCCAAAACCATGTGCAAAACCATGCACAAAACCATGCGCGCGGACTACCCGCCGTAAATTAAGGACCAAAAATTTTCACAGGGGTGCTGCCTCGGACCCCGACAAGGGGGGCTACCACCCCCCCTGTGACCCCCCCGTTGCACCCAGCGCAAAGAGGGGAAAATCGCCCCCCATCTTACCCCCCTGCATGCTTAGTCGTGCAAAGAATATAACACATACCCAACATTCTCCGACTTGTTGTTTTCTTTCTGCAGGGGGCCACAGGAGAGCTTAGTCATTGGCCCAATTATTCAAAACCCATTGTTTCTCTACACCAAGAGAACTTTTGAGTGCTCACAGACTTCTTCAATGCATCTGCAACATTCTTCAAAGTGTCCACCTTTACCAGCAACACCCTTTTAGCCTCAACCATATCTCTAACAAAGTCATATTGAACATCAATGTGCTTTGTCTTTGAATGATAAGCAAGGTTCTTAGCAAAGAAAATTGCACTTTGGCTATCATAGTATATCCTTATAGCTTGCTATACCAACCCCATACTTGAACACAATCTTTGCAATCAAACTTCTTCCTTGCTTGCATGAGTGGCTGCTATGTATTTTGCCTCTGTAGTTGAAAGAGCCCCTACAGATTGTCTTTTACTCATCCAACCGACTGCCCCTCCAAATAGGCTAAACACATACCCACTTATAGATCTTCTTTGGTCCATATCTCCAGCCCAGTCTTCATCAACAAAGCGAGGAATGTCCAACATTCTTTCCAATCCTAGTTTTCCCTAGTAGCACAAGCCATAATCACTAGTGCCACGTAAATATCTTAAAACCTACTTCAATGCTGTCCAATGCTCCTTCCCTAGGTTTGACATAAACCTGCTCAATACTCCCACTGCATGTGCAATGTCTGGTCTAGTACAGACCATTGCATACATCAGGCTACCCACTACACTTGCATATGGAACACGACACATATCCTCCTCTTCTTCTTGTGTCTTGGGACACTATTTAGTAGATAGCTTTACACCTACAAGAATAGGAGTATCCATTGGTTTACTATCCTACATATTGAACCTCTACAATATAGTCTCAACATACATCCTCTTATTTAACCAGAGCTTCCTCTTTGCCCGATCTCTCTTAATTTCCATGCCCAAAATATAGTTTGCAGCACCAAGATCCTTCATGTCGAATTTGGAGAACAGCTGGGTATTCAAATCTTGGATAATTTCTTTGTCATTTTCAATCAACAACATATCATCCACATACAAGACCAAATAAATAACACAGTCACCAATTAATTTAAAATAAACACAGTGATCCTCCTTGCTTCTGGTGAAGCCAAGTCCCCGTATATAGGTATCAAATTTCTGACACCACATCCTTGGTGACTGTTTTAACCCATACAGGGACTTCTTCAACCTGCATACCAGTTCTTTCTTACCCTTCACCATAAAGCCTTTAGGTTGCTTCATGTAGATCTCCTCTTCTAGATCCTCGTGAAGAAATGATGTCTTCACATCCATTTGTTCTATCTCAATATCAAATGCAGCAAGAATAGATAAAATTAATCTAATAGAAGTAACTTTGGTAACAGGAGAAAAAATATCACCAAAATCAATTCGCGGCACTTGGGAATAACCTTTTCCGACCAACCGAGCTTTGTATTTCTCCACATTTCCTTTTACATTCATCTTCTTTTTAAACACCCATTTGCTCCTGATGGGCTTCCTTCCAGCCGGCAACTCTATCAGATCCCATGCCTCATTTTTGCGCAAGGATGTCATTTCATCAGCCATGGCCTCCTTCCAGAGTTTTCCATGCTCTGAATCTACTACCTCCCCGACAGTTCTGGGATCATCATCAATTATATTTAAGGCAAAATTTGAATAGAAAATAGATGGACTATACCTTTTTGGTTGTCTTCTTTCCCGAGTTGATCTTCACACGGCTGGAGTTTGTGGTTGTTCCCCTTCTGAGTATTCTTCTGTTGTAGAGTATGATTCATGCTCCTTTAGTTCAAACTCTATCCTCTCAGGTTCCTTTGGTATGAATTCATTTTTAACAACGTCTTTCACCTCTCTAAACACCACATCTCAGTTGTACACAACCTTCCTTGTTTCCGGGTTCCAAAGCTTGTAACCTTTTAAACCATCCTTATACCTAATAAAGATGCACCTTTCAGATTTATTATCCAAATTGGTCCTTTTCTGCTTTGGAACATGTACATATGCATCACATCCAAATACCCTTATATTTTAAATAGAGGGTTTCTTACCAGTCCATACCTCATGTGGAGTCTTAACCTCTAACACTGATGAAGGTGATCTGTTAACTAGATAGCATGCAGTCTCCACTGCCTCTGCCTAGAATTCTTGTCCTAACCTGGTACCACTGAGCATGCTTCTTGCCTTTTCTATCAGTGTTATGTTCATTCTTTCTGCAACTCCATTTTTCTGAGGTGTGTATGGAGTAGTCTTATGTCATGCTCTACCACACTTCTTACAGAACTCTTCAAATTCCTTCTTGCAGAACTCCCCACCATTATATGTCCTTAGCGCCTTTATCTTCTTCTTTGTTTGGTTTTCCACTAGAACCTTAAATTCTTTAAATCTGTCAAAGAATTCAGATTTATTCCTCAAGAAATATATCCATGTATTCCTTGAGAATTCATCTATGAATGAAATATATTACATAGACTTTCCCAGTGAAGGTACTGACATAGGTCCAAACACATCACTCTGCACAAGTTCTAATATCTTGTTTGCCCTCTTAGCACCAGAAGGAAAACTCACCTGATTCTACTTCCCATATAAAAAATGTTCATAGAAATAAAAATCCAGAGAGAAATTAGACATACCTTCTACCATACCATTTCTATGCAGTATCCGAAGGCCCTTCTCTCCAATATGTCCAAGCCTTTGATGCCATAGCATGTTCTTTTCTCCAGAGACAGCTAGGATTTCTGCTCCACTTTCAGGAACCACAAAATTTTTACACGCATTAATAATAGTGCTATCTTGTAACTTGTACAGAGTTCCAGTCCGAACTCCCCGCATTAATACCAATGCTCCCCGAACCATCTTGCAGGCATATTTCTCAAACACTATTTTTACACCTGCATCATCCATCTTTCTTATAAAAATCAGATATCTGGTCAATGCAGGAATATGCAGAACACCAGGAAGTGTTATAATCCTTTCACCTTGTAGCTTTAGCTTAACCTTTCCACATCCGATGATTATGGCCTTCCTATCATCCCCTAGGAAGACATCACCAACATCATATTTCTCATACTCGTAGAACCACTCCCTATGGGGAGTGAAGTGAAAGGATGCACCTGAGTCAATCAACCATGACTCATGATCTACATGTGTATCTGAAGAAGAAGCCAAATACAAATCCCCACCTTCATCCGAGGTGGTTTTTACCTCTGCAGAAGGAGCATCATCAAATCCCTTAACTTTCTCAGGAGCTTTAGATTTTTAGTCCTTTTTGTGGTGCCCTTCCTTTTCGCATTTCCAGCACACCTTTACAAACTTTCCAGGAGATTTAGATCTCCCTCTAGATTTAGATATCCCACTCGAAACCTTATTCTTATTTCTATTCTGGGACCTTCCTCGTACAAATAAGGCATCTCCATTCTGACCCTCGATATTTCTCTGTCTCATTTCCTCCGATAGCAAGGCTGAGACAATGTCATCAAAATTCAAGGTAGTTGTATTGCTACCTATTGCAATAACCAGAATATCCCACGAGTCTGGTAGAGAACACAAAACAATGATGCACTTATCTTCATCTGATATTTTAATATCAATAGATGACAACTGACTTACCACAGTATTGAAGGCGTTCAGATGCTTTGTCACCAAGTCTCCATCCTTCATCCTCAGGTTATACAAATTTTTCCTCAAGAACAATTTATTCACCAGAGACTTAGATTGGTACAAAGTCCCTATCTTGTCCCATAAGGTCTTCACCGTAGCTTCCCTAGATACATTCAACAATACTGAATCTGAGACACACAATCGTATTGTGCTCTTTGCCTTCTGATCCAACTTATTCCAATCTTCATCTGACATTGTTGTTGGTTTAGTGCTCAGATCTACCACGATACACTGATCTTTATCCGCCAGCAGATCCTCCATCTTGAGCTTCCACAACTCAAAACTCTGACCATTAAATTTCTTGATCTCTATCTTTCCACTACTCGCCATCTTCTTTCACCGCAATAATCGATCCTGCAGATCTCCCACTGAATAGGGTCTACCTCAGGCCTGAGCAAAAAAAAACCCTCAGTAGCAAAGGCATCCCCTTGAAGCCAAAATATCTTTGATACCAAATGTATATTTTAACCCTGAACATAAATTATCTACACACGAATATTATAACAAAAAATAAACAATAACTAGAGCATAAAACATAAAACAGATAAACACAGAGATTTTCCCCTGCATCCCAAATCGAGACGACCAGCTTGATTTTTCATTATATTCCTTTTAGTGCTACAACACATATATACATGCCAAAGCATATATGAACCCTAATCCATTAACCCTAGATTAGAACATAACCATAGTTCCCTTGACCGGATCTACAAAAATACCAGGGACCGAAAACCATCGTACCCCAAAACCATGTGCAAAACCATGCACAAAACCATGGGCGCGGACTACCCATTGGAAATGAAGGACCAAAAATTTTCGTCGGGGCGTTGCCCTGGACCTCGAGAAGGGGGGGCTACCGCCCCCCCTATGACCCCCCATTGTGCCCAGCTCGTGCTTAGTCGTGGAAATAATATAACACATACCCAACATATAGGCTACATTGTGACCGGTGCTGACAGTATCCACACTAGTTTCACTACGATACTGAAATGACACACCGTGATTTTTTAAAATTATAAACATTTTGGTGCGGTTGGTTGCCTGGCCACACCGTTGACCATGTCCAAGTTCAGGAGGGTGGTGTGTTGACTAAAATATGCACCCCAAGGTAGATATTTTGGTTAGCGCACTGCCCTCCTAAACTTGGACATAGTCAACAGTGCAATCATGCAAACAATAGCACCGATGACCATGTATTGATGTCAAGATGGTAATGCGCTACCTGAAATATACACCGCGAGGTGTATATCTTGGTCAGCACACCGCCCTCCTGAAACTGGTACATAGTCAATAATACGGTCATTTATAAAATTGCACCATTGACCATGTAATGATTCCAGGAGGGCGATGCACCGATGAAACTATTTTTCTCGAGGTGATTAGTTTTGTCAGAGAACCTCCCTCCCGAATATGTACATAGTAAATGGTGCAATCGGTTAAACAACCGCACCTTTGACCATTAGTTGATGTTTCACGGTGCATTGAAGAAATTATCTACCAGGGCTGTATAGTTTAGTCAACAGACCCCTTGAGAAAATACAGGTCATGATATGTGGTGCATTGAAAATTTCCAGGTGCACCGTAGCCCGTGTGCTATAAAAATAGACGCATCGGTACAGGTGCATGCCTATTTTTTTGGGCACACCAAATGTTTTTTTTTTTCAAAAAAATTTATATATATATATATATATATACATGTCTCATTTATGAAAAAAATTGTATTTAATATGTCAATCATTCAACAACGTCAAAGGAGAGAAGAGAGGGAACAAAAACAACATATGACAGACTAGTATAACATGGTTCGCCTCTGGGAGGCACGAGAGAGGGAGAGAGATATGTACCCTCACCCTATTACACCAGCCACCTAGGAACTCCTAACGGAGGTAGGCCTCCTCAAGTTATATGAGGAGGCTACATCCTTGAAGGGCCATGGTGGGTTATTGCGACAACGTATCTTTAGCTGGAACACCCACCAACATGCTTTCTGGGTTGGTCCTAACTAGTGGTACACGCACACTGAGGAGGAAATATATTTTATTACTGGCCAATCGAGGAGAGGGCAGGATTTTCCCTCATTCCTAAAGATCCCCATCAACTATGCAAGAGGGAGTCAGTTGGTGTACTCCCAGAGATATATTAGTGCCAATATACTATCTCCTTCATATTTTCAGGTCTTTGATGGTCGATTACGGATTGCTTCATTTGGTGGGGAGGAAGTGAAGTGCCTCTCACTACTGATTTCGACCATTTCACACCTTACCAGTGATGGGAAAAGCATTAGTTTCCTGATTTTATTTTATGTTTATCCTTTATTATAGGCGCCGTGACTTGTGAGTTAGTCAGCAATTTTTTTGTGGCAATTTTGTGCAGTTTTAAATAGCTATCGTGCTCAGGCACAAGGGAGGGTGAAATTCCCTTTTTCTTCAGAGCTTTTTTTTTATTTTTTGAGAGGTTTCTAGAGATGAGGCCTATTTTTTTTTGGTAGCCTCGTAGGCCGATACTACATGTACGGATATAGATGTGGGGAGAGATGATGCCCAAGAGGGAAGATTCAGAATTTTCCACGAGGATATCACATGATGCAATAGAGTTGCTAGCCAATGTTGATGAGCATGCCTTTGTTTTGGTCCCCTGTCCGTATGCTAGTTTGGATTGGCGAGGGTGTGCCAACATCCTCTTCATATACAATGAGCCACCAGATGATAGAGGTAATATTAGTGTTTTCTTTAAATTTATTCTAACATGTTCATTAACTTGTTGTTTTTTAACTGTTTAGTGAAATTATCTAATTATTTTTTTGTACTTATATGTATTTTGCAGACATTGGGTCATTTGATGGTGATGAGATGCCACCACCACCAAATGATATAGTTGTAGATCCTAATGATGATCATGAGATGGTAGATGTCGAGGATAAGGCCAATGTAGACAGGTATGGTCCTCATGCTGCGTAGGTGCTGGATGGTGTGAGGTGTAGGCCTGACACTAGATTTAGGATGGAGTTGGGTGACCGCCTCTGTCAATTGCTTATGGAGGAGGGAGTCAGGGCGACCAATATGAGAGAGATACAGGCTGATGATAAGCTGATAATCATGTGGAGAGGCATGGCATGTGATATGTTGACCCTGATGCATCATTTCATAGGAGCTACCAGCTTAGTGGTGCAGTTAAGGAGGGCCCTTCACCGTATCCATGGTCGAGATGTAGTACATCGACAGTCGAGTAGCGACGCATCATCTTATGATCATGATCAGGGGAGTGATCATCGTTCACCTCACGCCACATATGAGTAGCCTATAGCATTGATCGATAGTCATGATCATGAGCAGGCTAGATCATCCACGTCAAGCCAGCCTTCTGAACCTGCAACAACCAACATTGATGATCATGAGAAGGCTAGACCTTCCATGTGGAGTCATCATGATCAACAATGTACAGTATCCAAAAATACTCATGATCATGAAAAGGTTGGACTATCCATGTCGAGTCATCATGAGCAGGCAGTTAATCTTGATCTGCATGAGGTATCACTAGATCAACATCTATCTGAGCTTGTCGAGGCTACACCATTGACTGAGCAGGCCTCAACTAGTACTACTATTGATGATGTACCACTAGTTGATATTTGACATTTATACTATAGTTGTATATTTTTGACATTATACAGTTATATATATATATATATATATATATATATATATATATATATATATATATATATATATATATATATATGGTCCATGTATTTTATGTTCATGTTGCAGTTGTACTTAATTTACATGTTGGTGATCATCATGATGTCTATATTGTTAGGCTATATTCTTAGCTCATGTTAGATATGTTCATTTAATGTGCAGGTTCTAGATAGATGTGTATGTGATAGCAGTTATTTGACAATAGATATATATTTGATGTTTGTGTTCTGATGATGTTATACAATGCTTGTGTTTTGTTAGATGATCATGATCACGATGATTAGAAGATGTTAGGGAATTTGAATGCTTTGTTTAGTCAAATCTAATGTTTGTACGATGGTTATCATGATCATGATGTTTATTTTTAATATTAAATCTTGATATTTATTAAATATTATGTCGTAATTGTAATTGAAGTTTTAATTTTATTGTAAGTAAAATTGTAATTGTAATTTTAATTGCAATTGTATGTAAAATATTTGCAAAATTATAATTATAATTGTAATATTTAATTTATTGTGAAATGATTGTAATTGTAATTTTAATTGTAATTGTATATATGTGAAATTATAAAATTGTAATTGTAATTGTAAATGTATGTAAATTTTTAAAATTGTACTTGTAATTTTAATTGTATGTGAAATTTTAAAATTGTAATTGTAATTTTAGTTGTAACTGCACGTAAAATATTTGTATTGTAATTGTAATTGTATATAAAATTCTAAAATTGTAATCGTAAATATTGTAATTGTAATTGTATGTGAAATTGTAAAATTGTAATTGTAATTGTATGTAAAATATTTGAAAAATTTTAATTTTATTAATGTGAAATGATTTTAAAATGGATTTTAATTGTATTAATTTAATTGTAATTTTAGTTGTAATTGCACGTAAAATATTTGTATTGTAATTGTAATTGTATATAAAATTCTAAAATTGTAATTGTAAATATTGTAATTGTAATTGTATGTGAAATTGTAAAATTGTAATTGTAATTGTATGTAAAATAATGTGAAAATTTTCATTGTATTAATGCAAAATGATTTGATTTAAATTTGTAAATTGGTAAATTTACAAATAATTGTAAAACCATAAATTTAGAATAATATGAATTTTTGTAAAATAATAAAATTTAGAAAATAATGCAAATAAATTCATGTACTTTAGAATTATCATTATTTTATTATGATATTGCATACCAAAAATGAGAACTTTATACAGTACGCCGCTGTTTTCGAGATCAACATAATTGCAAATTGTCAAGTGAAATGATTTTAACATTAACAAAATGCAAATTACCAATTAATTCAAAATAAATATTATAATGTTTCGAAAAAAAGTGTCTTAGTTATAAGGTAATTAAGTCCTCTTATTTATTAAAAACCCCTCTTGAAAAGTGTAAATGATGAAATAACAAATGTAGCATATCACTCTCAGTTCTCATGATCACCCTCATTATCTTCCAGCTCACTTGGCATGATAACACTATTGTCCTCAAAAACATGTTTTGATCTAGGATTATGTCTCAATATGAACCACCAATCCCTATCCAACACATCTAGGTAAAAAAACACCTGGCTGCAGTATTTGGGGAAAACATAGGGCTCCTTAGCTTCATCCCACATATTTCTAGAGTTGATAAATATCAACCTACTATCGCGGTCTTCCTTTACATTATTCCAATCAAAGGTGTCCCACCACTTGCACCTAAAAATAAAACATTGGAAAGAAGAGAAATCCACTTCAATGATCTCTTGAATCTTTCTTATGTAACCTAATGTCCCTCATACTATGTTTTCATCATGGTGGCCAAATCCACTAGATTGATTGAAATCAACATCCAGTCCACAGTCTTGTGTCATGTGTCCATCATCGAAATGTTATTTCTGAAAATGGTGTCCATATGCCCACATAGATGGGAAGAAATGAAGCTATAAAAAAATCTAAAAAATCATAGTGTCATGTGTCCTATAATAACCCAACAATTAAAATATGAAATATACATGTAATTACATTTGGAAGGTGCATTATTAAGTTTCAAATTTACATATTTAAATAGAGTATTACCGAGTGGGGGAACCCAATCCCTACGTTTATTTCACTCTGACTTGGTCAACAACCCAACTATCGGGGCATATTTTCTTTTAAATGATCAGGATAAGGAAAACTTCTACCATTCGACTGTCTAAATTCTTTCCTCTCACTATCCCATTTCATCCTCTTCTGTTCGTATAATGAGACCCATAGTTGTGTCGCTTTGGAATGGTAAAGAACGAATTTATTAATTGCTTCAATTTCTGCATTTGTTGATGAAATCAAACCGGCATATAGTAAATATGCGATTAAAATATACATTATATCAAAGTTCAAGATGAATATTTACTTTTTGTAAATTTGAAAAATTATAATTCGCTTACTGTTTATCAAGCACCTTTTTCCATTCGTTTGGAGAAAATCCCCTTCTCTTTTATCTTCATCCCTTTCATCGTCTGAAATCACCGCACCTAGTTTGTTGTCGATATGCTTGATGTACTCACTAGCATAATAAAAATAATCATATGATATGTAGCCCTCTGCCATAAACTCCTTAGGTTTGGCCCTTTGTTAAACAAAACCTTTCAATTTCTTCGTGTACCTCTCTAAGAACAACAAACCACTCCAAATAATTCAACCCCTTCTACTAGGTGGATTAGAAGACAAATCTGCAAGTCCATGAAACTAGTTGGTAGTTCCTTCTTAAACATACAAACAATCTCAACTATCTCTTGACACCATCATGTAATGCTATCCACTTGAATCTCCTTTGATGTTATCAAACATAAAAATGAAAATAATTAAGATATGGCACATCCTAGGTCTCGGAGGAATTCAATTTCTTCATGTACCTCTCTAAGAAGAACATCCAATGACAAGAAACCACTCCAACTAATTCAATCTCATATACTAGGTGGATTAGAAGATGAACCTAGAATTCCATGAAACTCGTTGGCAGTTCCTTCTCAAACATAAAAACAATCTCAACTATCTCTTGATGCCACCGTGGAATGCTAGCCACATGAATCTCCTTTGAATTTATCCAATGTACAAATTCAAATAATTTAGATATGGCACATCCTAGGTATTAGGGGAATTCATGTTTCATACACCCACGGACAAACAAAGGATAATGAAACTACAAATATATAAACACATATAATAATATACAAAAATAGTTATGTTTTATGATCCTTGCATGGGGTAAAATATATCAATATAAAAAATAGTAAAATCATGCTTTTGACAGTATACGTACTCTAAGAAGATTCAAATGGTCATTCAATTTCAACCCTGGAAAATGGTCATCCATGGTGAAGCAGACCCGTAGTGAAGACACGTATGAAGATGGCATCTTGACACCCATTATAACTTCCTTTTCCAAATAAATATCATATTTTTTAAAATCCATGGGACATCACCTTCCTTTAAATACCATGAATTAGATGGACCAATTCCTACCTCTGATCCTGTACTTTCTAATCGTCTTGGCCAATGTTTCTTTTTTGTTTTTGAAGTAATAAGATCTTTCCTAATAACCAATGTTTCAAATTGTTTCAATGTTATGTGCATCCATAAATAATATGAAATTTTTTTAAATATATGAATGGGATATAATAAGTGGGTAATATTAAGATGCTTTCAATATGGGAGGTTATAAAAGATATATTTCCTTTTCATCCCAATGGGAAATTTCTCAACATAGGTGTCGAAGAAATCTGGATCATCGAACATAGGCTACCCATTTGAATCGAACATTTCTATGAACTCCTTCTCCTTCTCTCTCTGATGTGCTCTAAGCCATTCAACTGGTGTCATTATTGGAGGCCTTTGGGTTCTCTCTCGTTTACTATTGAAAGTGGATGTTGCTTTTCTGTAAGGGTTTTATTCTGGGAGGAATACCCTAGAGTAGTCATACACTGGCTTTCGTAGCTCATTGGACCATCTAGATTTCAGAGAAGGTTCACAACATTTACATCCAAAATACCATTTTGTTACAAGACCCACGATATTATTGTATATAGTTTATATGCATGGCACATTAAAGAATATCATGAAGATCAAAACAATTACAATGAATTAAATAACTGATATGCGAAAGAATGTCGTTACGTGTATAAAAAAAATCAATAAACATGTAATTTACCATAGCAACTCCTAGGCCTGGATAATCATGTGTTGTGTAAGCACATGTACCATACAACATAAAACTCCTCTGTGTTGCAATGGGTCTTGATACATCGTATACATTTATCCCATCCCATAATTCCTTCAATTCATCTACTAGTGTTCGTAAGTAGACATCCATATTCGTCACTTGTCTTCTTCTAAGGACTATGAGAGCCAATATAAGATGTTCATTCTTCATGAGAAACCATGGTGGGATATTTTTATTGATCACTACTACAGGAAAAACATAATAGTTGGTATTCTAGAGGGAATATCGGTTGACACCATCCATGTCTATGCTGAGTGGTAGACCTCGTACTTCATGCTTAAATTTTTCGAGCCATGTATCCTCTATATTCTTCATGGCTATTGAATCCTTTGGGATTCACATAACACCCAACTCACTTATGTGTAAGGCATGCCATCCCTGCAACATAGCTAATTATTTGCAGTAAAAGAGCCTTTGAATACTTGGGATTATAGGCATGTGCCTCAATATCTTAAAAGGAGGACCACGTGATTTACCCATATTTTTTTATTTATCATACGTATCATGTCCACATTTTGTACATATCTCTTTGTTTTCATATTCTCCTCTATATAAAATAAAATCATTTGGACATTCATGATATGATATGCACTCAACACCCAACATTTTCAACAATTTTTTTTCCTCTTCGCAGCTATTAGGCAAGACATTATCACTCAGAAGAACCTTATCTTTTTATAACCTATATTTGGTGATCATGGACAATATTAAATGTACATTAATGCCGATATAATTATTAACATTCCTAAAATTAACCATATGTAATGTTCATTGTGTGATTATATTTCTAAAAATATAACATAGGACTTTATGGTTATAACTTACATCAAAATTTCTGAGAAACATGCATTTGACAAGCCAAAATTTGCTTTCAATTTTTACAGTAACATCGTTTTCCCCAACTGGGTAGACTTTGGATGACCACGAAGTCCAAAGAGAGGGGTGGTGGAAGAAAATTTAAGGCTTTCGAGAAAGGTATCAGCGATATGAGCATCATCCCCTAGCTGATCATCATTTTGGAATGCATTTAACAACATTATCTCCATAGAAGTCGTATCCCTTAAGTCATCATCCATACCAACCTCTATTTGATTGCCTCCATTGGCATCTTGTGAAGAACTACTATTGTTGTAGTCATTCCTAAGTGGTTAATCCGAACATCATAGGAATTGAATAGGTGTTTGATTCAACCATTATTTGTATCGTTCCTCTCCATTTTTTTTTCTCTTAATTTAGCCTTATCTCTATTTGACATTGTCGTGTGGTGCAAAAAAAGATGGTAGGTAGGTCGCTCATCATCACTATAATCCTAATAATTACAAAAAACATATTTGAACATGATTAGTACAAAATCTATGATATCAATTAGTAAGCACATTGACAATGCATGGTTAATTGGTTTGACGTTGAAAAAATTACATAAATATACCAAACAATTATTATTACCATCATTTTCCCAGGATTGTGGCTAGAAGATGTAATATTGTTACAATTGTCAGGGTGGAGAAGTTGTCCATTTTCATCTACCAAATGCAGCTTGCAGTATGTGCTCCCTATAAGAGCTTCAGACGTTTTGGAGTTATTTGAATATTTTGTGCATCTAAAATCCATTCTAAATTATCTACATGAACCTAAAAATTTGTATACATTAATCATAAGTTTTATTAAGTTGATTGACATGGATAAAAAACAAAAATTTAGTTAGATAATGAGAATATAATTAAAATATGAAGTAAATATTATGTCTTGAGATGGATAGGGAGAACTCCACGATGGAATTTGAGAAATATTATGGAACGAGATGGAATTTGAAGAATTGTCCATTCGATATAATTATGATATTTCTCCCTACATTTGAGAAAAATCAACAATAAATTTTGGTGTACACACCTAAAAGTAATTCGGTGCCTTAAAAATGGACTTATTGTTTTTGGTGCTAATGTACATATAAGCACGCCAGTGCGTTTTAGTTATTGTGCATCGATGCGGTTTTATTAATTGACGCACCAGAGCCGAATATCCACAATTAAAAAAAACACAACTATATTTTTTTAAAGTGAAAAAAAACGCGGTAAATTGAAAAATGGGCAGTAAAATAATTTTGAAAATCTAATTTTGTAAAACAATTCTTTAAATAGTAAACACTTTTCATTATTTCATTATTTTTGTAAAAACATTCATGGAGATATTTTCATGAGAAATACGTGGAGGAGAAAGAGAGCACGAGAGCACTGTGGAGCAATGAAATACTTGTGGAGCAGTGAAATATTTTCGAACATAAATACTCAGAAAATCAAAATTCCAAACCCTCTAGTGATTCAAACCCCTGTAGTATAGAATTTCAAACGAGGTGGTTAATTTTTTTTGTTTTTTTACATTTTTTGCAGTATGTTTTACGTAGTAAATAACAATTTAAATTTATTGTATATTTTCAGATAAAAATAAAAAATAAAAAATCATTTTACGCTAAACTCTTGATTATTTTTGTTTCTTCCCTTGCTTCTTCTTGTTTCTGTGATTTCAGAATTAGGGCTTTTCATTTTAGATTTATATAGTTTGTATTGCTATATATATAGGCCTATGAAATCTAACCCATGTGACGAATTGCATAGTTGGATCCCAATCCATGTCAGTCGTTCCGTGAATTTGAAAAAAAAATGAATTTTTTTAATCGGTGCACCCTGTGTAAACTAGCGCACCGGTGCTTTTTCATATCATAGTGCACTGCACATGTACTATTTGATAGAAAAATTTAAAAGCATATTTTTTTTTAATCTGTGTGCCATATGTAAAATAGGGGGCCAGTGCACTACTTCATTATAGCGCACCATGCACATATTGTTTGGCAAAAATAATTTTTATTTTATCTAATCGGTGCACCATTTAACATATAACACACCACGTCTCCTTTTTGACAGAGAGCACCATATGATGGTTTCCTATTTTTATGGTGCGTTTATAATAATAGACCGCACCACCCCCTCCATGACACCATATGCTACAAAACTAATACTAGAGGATTTTTATTAATTTATTTGTGTTAATCAGTGCGCTGGTTAACATATAACACATTGGTGCTCCTTGTTGACATAGAGCACTGTAAGATGTTTTATACTATTTTTGCGATGCGTTTATAAGAACACGATGCATCGACATCGGTGTGTACAACATTAAAGGTGCACCGATTTCTTGATATATACATATTTTTTTTACCTCAAAAATTTATGATTTATTTATAAAATATATTAATGAATGGTATGTTACAGGTTTCATATTGATAAATAAATGGTTTACAAGAGATCAAGTAATAAAAATACTGATAGCACATCAAGAAAAGAAAAAAAGGCAAATTCTTTATAAATTCTTTACAAAAAATATTATTTTTGAACTATATGTAATTTTAACTAATATGAATTTTTTACTGTGTATCATGCAGAGCCACAAAATTATGAAGCTTGATAAGATGAATTCTACTCTAGGACCAGAAGAGCGCAACATCTTGATGGAAAAATTGCAAAAGGATGAATCAGGTGAATTAAAAAATACTATCGATCGAATGTGATTTTATTTTTTTAATTTTAATTAATAATATACTTAAAATTACTAGATAACATGTTTAAAATAATCGATTCATTCACATATGTTTAATGTTCCATAGGGACTAACAACTCATAAAAGGAATGTTGTTTTAAGAAAAGAAAAAAACAGAACATGCAAATGAAAATGAATGGCTCCTTAGCTCATCTGGAGTGGTGCTATAGGTTAACAAAAGGGGGAAAACTTTTACAAAATTTTGAGGGATCTAATGGAACGAATGTATTGACATTGTTTCCATTTACAATACAAAATTCAACCCAATGATTCCAAGAACCAAATTTTATCTAAACTACAGGAATAAATTTTGAGAAAATTGGTCAATGGGATATATCAGAATTTTAAAATAAAAAATGTACAACAACAAAAAAAAAGGAATGAAAGAGTATATGTATATATTACTAGAAAGAAATAATTTATAAATATCACTTTTTTATATTTACTTTTCATATATCAATATAAAAATTAAATATTTTATTTTCATGTTACATTTTCTAGAAGATTATGAAAATCTCAAAAGATGAATGAGTTGATATCAGAAATAAGCCAGTAGGAATGTCCAGAAAGGTGTACAAGGAGATGTTTAAAGAAATGGGCATAACGACATCGCATGAGGAGCCATCTCAACAACAACGTGCTTGAAATGTAATATGAAATCACTGAATTTTTTCGATTAGGTACTGTTGTCACTCCTAGAGAAAGCCTTGAGTTGTAAAAGACCAGTGCCTAGGACATCTTAAGTGCAAGGAGAATATGACTCAACTGATTTTAGTTGAAAATATTAGGGTCTCATGCTACTATCAACTAATGAATTGTTTTGATAAAGATGGGACCGAGACTCTAAATTTAATCACAGCAAGGAAGAAAACTGCAAAGATTGAATATGAAATTTGATAAGCAAATGCATCTGATAGCTTTAAAACATAACACTGCAAAGGGGGGAAACCGTGAAATGAATGTACAATGGTCAAGTTATACGTGAATGAAAACTATGAAAGAAAATGAGATAAGATATTAACTATAACTGGGCTTATTCTAGGATAAGAATCCAAATAGTTATTACCAGTAGAACGATGGAAGAGATGTGGAAATGAATATAGTGTCATGCCTGAGCTATATTTAAAGTGCTATAGATGAGTAAATATGAGTATCTTCTATGATAAATTCACATTTAAACATGGGAGCACTCGCATTCCAGAACATTTAGACACCAGAAGTGTGGAGAGATACAAAATGAACATTTATATTAAAAACATGGAGAAGGGTTACAAACTATAAATCATTTCAAGTGGAATCCCCAATTTCAGAAAAATCCTCTATTACTAAATCCCAATGGGACCTTCAACATCAACTATCAAATTCATACAAAAATACACATACAGAGTGCTTGAGCTAGTGAGTCTTTCAGAAAATATGGAGCCCTGTATCTGTCTTTCCTCTTTGCTTTTATAACATTTTCATGTGCTATACGCGAAATGATATTTTGGGAAAATATCTTTTCTGCATGCCTGTATGCAGTTTCAAGTCTTAATCAAAAATAAAAATTGATGATGGGGTAGAATTCCTCCCATCATCTTACAACATGGGCTTAAATCCATTTCTAATGGAAATACAACAACCTACTAACTGAAAGTAAAAAATGCAAGAGTGAAATATGTATTTCACTCGAAATTGAACGTAAAAGAGAATAAAATAAGAGGACACGTAGGCCCAATCATGAGTTAGCATTGTTGGTGGTGGGATAGAATTGAGGATGTAGCAGGAGAAGGCAGTACGGTGGTTGTAGAAGAGCTGGCTTTCTTACTAGTAGATGAAGTGGATAGAGAAGAGAATGCGGTGGCTGATGAAATCGCATGATCGCTACACCTCCTCCAGGCGTCAGCTGTAGGACCAGGTATTGCAATGAAAGCGTCGACCAGAATATCCACTTCTGCCAGTTCAGCATAACTTGCCTGAGTGGGAAACCATTGTTTAACTTGATGGAGGAGAGAGAATTCTTTACCGAGTGCTCCAATTATGGTTTCGGCCTTAAGCCGAGCAGTCTTCTTAGACGGTGTATTAGTTTGATTCATCACCTCTATCAGCCTGCACTCATATACTGGTAACTATTGAAGAACAAAATTTGTAGGCTCCTAGCATGATGGGAGGCTGACGAGTGTCAGTTCGGTCCATTCAGTTTCAAATTGTCCTAAGCTTGTCGCCATCCTTTCTAAACTACCCAATGGAAGGTTGTGCATGGCTTCCTTTTCCATCACCCTCTAACATTCTGTCGCCTCCTTGAACCTATCCTTGATTCCTCGTTTGGCCAATTCTTGTGAGCTCAAATCATTTAGGAGGGCAATATACCTTCTGGCACTTTCAACCTTAGTTGAAGCATCTGTATACCCTTCATGTAGAGTTCTTTTGAATTGACGTACCGCGACCTTATTTTATTTAATTAGGGTCAGGAATGCACAATGCTTCTTTACCTCCATGATGATGTCTGTCCAAATTAAGCATCGAGCCTCCAAGAGGGTGATGTCTCCATTCATCCGGATCTTCGGGTCTTTGATCATCTTTTCCTGTCGCGACCTCTCCTGTTTCGCCTCCTCTATCCCTTTTTTCAAAGCTGCTACGAGTTTGGTATTTTCCTCAAGATGGGCCTCGAGCTCATGGATCTTTTGTTGTGCCATCTGAAACCACTTCTTTGCTACTTGAAGTTCAGCCAGCGCTGTAGTTACCTGTTCTGAGAGTGAGTTGGATCCTTCAGGCGGTGGTGTGGAGCATATGTGTGTGTCCCAACTTTTCTGCAATTCGTCCATCTTCTATTGCAGGGCAGTCATCTCACTGGAAATTTTAGCCCTCTATTCTTTCTCCTTGGCTAGGGAGTCTGCTAGGTCAGCCTTGTCCTTTTCTATCTAGGCTAATTCAACAGTTTTCACGTGCTGAGAACCAGGAATATTCAGTTTATGCTTAAGGGCTACAACCTGTTTCTGTAACTCCAAGATGAAGTGACCCTGAGGATCTGCCTTATCGTTCCCTTTACCCTTCACAACCGCTTGAAGACTCCACAGGTCATTTGAGAGTGCCTGGGCATTAGTATTATCCACTCTAAGGTTCTCGACCACTTGGTTGTACTTGTTTTGTAGCTTCCTTAGAGTGAGAGAGAGATTCAAAACCTCATTCGCTAGCATGTCACAAAAACAATGGAACATATTGCATTTATCAATCGGGGGAATTTGTGACATGTTTACTGCCACCTCTAGAGCTTTGTAGCTGGTGGTCCCAGCCTCTAGATCTACTACCGCTTTAGTTATGGCCATCAACAATTGTTCCTTATCCATATCTATCTCGGTAGAAAACCGAGTATGATATTTTTCTACATATCCCTACAATTCTAACCAGAGCTTCTCCCTGATAATTTTGTTCTTCCCCTTCATTTCATTCCCTGCCTTGGACCTGTTTATAGAGATGGCTTGTGAAACTTCTGAGAAATCAGACAATGATGGACCATCATGTTTTACGAAGAAACCTACTTTTCCCTTGTTCGACTCTCAATACTGCGCTACTTTTTCTAGTGACGGCTCTCCCCTGACACCTTCTTCATCATTGTTTCTCTGCCTTTTAGAGGGCAAAGATTCTTCTCTTGTGACTCCAACTTCTTCACCCTGTTTCTTGCCTGCTTCTTGTGTTGAAGCAGTGTCTCCTTTTTCCCCTATCGTAGATGAATCAATATCCATCTGTGAAAGCAAAGGCCAGATATCAATATTAGCTCTCCACTCGATGGAGGGTCTAGTTTCATGAGCATATGCAGTTGATTTAATATTCTTATTCTTGTTTGAGATGATTCCTTTTGGATCATAAGGCCAAGCTTTCCCTTGCCTTAAATCCATACCCTTGAGCAATTTTTACACTATGGGGAGGGAATGTCTTGAGTTAACAATGAAGGGGTCGATGGTTGTAGGAATTTTAAGAATGAACCCATTTTTCGTAGGGAGGAAGTGGAGCTGGTCATCCTTCATGGTTTGTTGGAGGTACTCCAAGGCTAAAATCTGCATGGCAGGAAAAACTGGCAATCTATAAGGGGAAACCTCTGCACCATAAACTCTGATCTCAATGTAGTCATCAAATAGGTACCAATCTCCTATTCTTTCTTCCTCACTGTACTGTAGCCAGTTCCTCTGTTCAGGAAAAATCCTGGGTGGAGGGTTATCGTGAATAATAGTATAAGCTATTGTCATGAATTCATTCAAGAATTTTGAATAACCCACCCCATTAGCCAACTGATGTACTGCAGGATTCCAGTCAAACATAGTTTTTGGTTGGGAAGTTATCTTAGAAAACGTTTCCAGACCCAAACCCTCAAACTTATCAGCTTGTTGGAAAAGGAAGAGGTAGAACACCATAGAACAGAAACGAAAATGGTCGGTGGCCAGGAGGTCTAGAAACTAGTTTTGGATGGAAGAGGCCAAGAAACGAGGGATATCCAAGACAACACCCGTCTGTGACATTAACCATAAAAGGGCTATGCATTCCTTCGAGACTCGATCAACCCCTTCTATACCTAGCAACCCCACAATGAGAGAAATTGTTGGCTGAAGGTCTTCCTTAAATGTATTCAGAGGCACTAAGTCTGAAGATGGGAAAGATTTAAGGTGAGAGTCGAAAATAACAGCGATGAAATCGCTCTGCTTCCTCCAGGGTAGCTTGGAAAACTGACGGGATAAAGACATTTCAATGAAACTAATATAGTTAGAACTGGGAGGATAACAGAGGGCTTTCCTGATGATCTCAGGAGATATACTAAATATCTTGTTCCCTTGAGTCAAAAGCAACATATCTCGGTGCTCATCATACACTTCTATGAGCCAACATATCAATTCCAAAACTGGGTACACGGGCAGAGTAATTTGGTGGTATAATCCTGACAAAACAACTCTGAACCTATCCATGTTTTCTATATGTTCCCTAAATAGGTCAGGTTTGACGCTACTGATGAAGAAAGGGTATTGTGGGTCCCGTATGTCAGCTTGCATGTCTGTGAATGGCTTGGGTCCAGGAGTAGCCCTGGACTCGTGAACTTGAGGGGTTTGAGGCTCCAAATTCTTAATATTGATTCTACCTATGACCATTATGAAAAATGAAAAGCGGAAGGAAACTTAGATAGTGAAAGAGGGACGGAATACCTGCGCAGTAAGGAAAATGTTCGGGATAAAATGACGCAGGGAAGTTCAAAGCGACTTGGTAGACTTGGTACTCGGTGCTCAAGCTTTGGTAATACACTATCCTGTAAAATAAAGTATTTTACCATAGTGAACACAGATCAGGGTTAAACGACTTTAGATTACCCGAAAACGAAGCTAGGATGAAACTTGTAGGGCTGACATCATAAGGACGCTGACACTGGGACGCATAGCATTTGGTTATTGGTTATGAGAGTTTGGTTAGGTGTATACCACGTGCTACGTTAAATTCCAGTATCGGTCGTGTACTAGGCATCCTAGGACTTACCTTACCATTGCATTCATAGCGCTAGGTGTCCCTGAATGGGCCCAGTAGAAAGTCCTGTGGGGTCTTGGAGTGGCTCTAAGCCCGCGACCATCACCCCAAGGAGTACCTGTCTCGGATCCCACCGTATGCTACATCACCACCATTTTGGGGGGGTGAGCTTCCACCTTCCCCCTGCCATCTGTGATCCCCCCAGAAACTCTTCACGCATATTTATTCTTTTGACTGCTCAGAGCATGGGTGGGTCCCGCTCTGGTTAGATGTCTTGCACCTTTATCTTCCTTTGTTTTGTGTAAATTTTATCAGAAGGCTACAATATATATCATGATGTGTCCCATTTTTATATGGATTTTCATTCACATCAACCCATCTGCTCCTTTAAGTATTTCTCCCTTTTATGCTTCAGGTGCTCCCCATTTTTTTAAGTTTCTTAGGGCGGTGGTGAATGATATAACAACATTGGCTCCATTTGGGAATGACACGCTCATCCTCGAACATGTCGAGAACTCCGCAGACCATCTATTAACCTTCATCTTGCGAAAACAATCTCCTTGATGCCTTATCTTCTTCTTCATGACAACTCAAAACAACAAACATAATAATAAAAGCAACTAAATAATGTACAATATCATACAGCAGACCTTTTGGCCTAAATAAATACTGGAAAAAGGGTTTTAAGAATTTCCCATTCACAGGGCTTCGAGCAGATCACCCTACAAATTTTCTAGTCTGAAAGTGTTGTTTCCTCCCTCTTTAGCAATTTTTAAGGGTTTGAATCACAGAGGATCGAAATTTGCATGCTTTCCTTTTTCAGCCCTTCTTATACCCATCTTAGCACCAAATCTCTGACTTGCATCTCTTTATTTTTAGCATGCTGATCAAAAAGGTCTTTCATTTTCTCTTGGTACTCAGTCAACCTCTAATTTACTCGACTTTGAGTCTCTTCCAACTATACTAACTGATTCATTCTTTTGGTAAGATCGTTTGGTTCTTCTTAAAAATCCTGCATGAACCTAGCCACAGGTAAGGCCAATTGTATCGGGAAAACCACTACTCTACCATAGACCTATTCATATGGAGATCTGCCTATTGACCTCTTACTAGTGATTCTATTTTCCCAAAGCGCGAACTTGAGCTGAGAATCCTAGTTCTTCTGGTTTTCATTTATGGCTTTTTTCAATGCCCTTACCAATGTTTTGTTTGAGGATTCAGCCAATCCATTTCCCTGCGGATAGTATGTAGCAGAGTGTCTTAACACAATATTATATTGTTGGAAAAAATTCATGAATTTGAAAGACTTAAAAGCCTTAGCATTATCTGTGACAATCTTAGTAGGGCAGCCAAACCTTGAGATAATGTTATCTTCCAGAAACTTGATTACCACTGTGTTTATATCATTCCTTGCTGGCACGACCTCTACCCATTGAGTGAAGTACTCAGTGGCTGTTAGTATGCACTTGTGTTTCCCACTTGAGGCGGGATGAATTTCGCCGATGAAATCGATTCCCCATTCTTGGAAAGGTTCCTCTATCTGTACCGGGATCATATGCAAAGGTGCGAAATTCTGCCTTTCAGAAAATTTTTGACATTTTTCACAGGCCCTTACCCGAGTATGAACATCTCGGAAAAGTCTGGGCCATAAAAATCCTACTTTCAAAATCTTGTGTGCCATGGCTCTCCAGCTGTAGTGGCCACCAAAGATGCCCTCATGGAATTCCGCCATCACTTCTTCTACCTTATTTTTCGTGAGACATAAAAGTAATATGCCTGATGGGTCTCTCCAGTAGAAATGACCATTTGCTACGATGAACTTCTAAGATTTCAACCTTAATGTCCAATACTTCGTCTTGTCGTAGCTTGGAGGACATCTAATTGTTAAGAGGTACTCTAGAATTTCATTGTACCATGGACTGAGAAGGTACTTCATGTGGGTTTTTTGTGTAGCGGTTTCTATTCTGCGCTGCTTGTATGTTCTTTTAGGCTCTTCATTGGCCACCATAGACAAATTTATCCCCAAAGCGTAACAATTTGATTCAGAAAGGATCTTGGCGAATACCAGTCCCTTTATTAGCTTCGTGGGGCATATTTCCAACTAATACTCCTGTATCTTGGCTATCCATTTTCCTCTCTTTCCTTCACTATCTCCCTGAATTAAGATGTATTTTACAGTCGTTGTGGGTACGAATGAATTTATAGCTAATTTAAATACATACATCTGAAAAGCCTTCAGGGATTTGACCAAGGCGTAGGCCTATTTCTCCAGGATATTATATTTCAGCTCCGCATCGGGGAGCACTTTACTGAAGAAGGTGATAGGTTTCTCATGACCTTCCTCATTTTTCTGCAATAATACAGCTGCGATGGTGTGGGGAGATGCAAACAAAAATATCATGAAGGGTTTTGCATAATTAGGTCCTACTAATACTGGGGCTTATACGAAAGCATTTTTTATTCTGTTAAAAGCTTCCCATGAATCAGTAGTCAATTTTACTCCATTATCCTTCTTCAACATCTCAGTTATGTACCAGACTATCTCTGCATAGTTTGGTATGAATCTTCCCAAGAAGTTGATACGTCCAAGAAAAACCTGGACCTATTTCTTGTTTTTGGGTAAGGATATGCCATTTATTACTTCTACCCTTTTCGGGTCAATTTTTACCCCTGGCTTTGTTACAATATGCCCCAACAATTTACCCTCTTCTAAAGAAAAGAAAGATTTTTGTGGGTTTAAAGACAATCCATACCTGCGACACTTGTCAAAGGTTCTACAAAAATGCTCCATATGTTCAACATCGTCCTTTGAGAAGACTGTGATATTGTCTAGGTACACCACCATGAACTTGCCTTGTTCCCCCACAAAAGAAATGTCCATGGCCCTTTGAAATGTAGCCCTCGCATTGATCAATTCAAATGACATTCGAACATACATAAGTGTTCCCCAAGGAGTAGGGAATGCGGTTTTCTTTTGGTCCTCCGGAAGCACTGCTAGTTGATTATACCTAGAAAATCCATCCATCATTGACATTTGTGAAGATCCTACCACCTTCGGCAATATATGGTCCATCTTTGGCAGCGGATAGTTGTCTTTTAGAGATGCTCTGTCCAAGTTTCAAAAGTCAACACATAGTCTTATCTCTCCGTTTTTCTTTCGGACTGGGACCAAGTTGGCCACCCATTCAGAATATCTTAATGGCACAATAATCTTGGCCTTCAATAGTTTCTTAATTTTCTTTTCTATGGAGGGAAGGAGTAAGGGATTAATCTGTCTTAATTTCTGCTTGTGTGGCTTAGCATCTCCTTTTAATGGAATCTTGTGCTGGAAAATACTAATATCAAAGGTCTTCAAATCTTGATAGGACTAGGCAAAGACGTCTTTATATGTCTGAAATAGCTTTCGATATTTTTTTTTGTATTCTTCGGGTACCTTACTAGACAATTTCACAATCTTGGGATTGGCCTTCGTGCCGAGGTTCAGGTCATCTACCTGATTTTCTTCAATAATATTACTTGGATGAATTGGGACATCATTCTTATCAAATAATATCTCTAGAGGGACCAGTCCTCTAGGAATTACATTCCCTTTGAGCTGCAGCACCTTGTGCCCAGCCATGGTATCCTTCCATTTATTCTGAGGAAGGTCCTCAGTCTCCTCCTCTCCAAAATCTATGACCAAATTGGAAAATTCCCCAACGGTCTCCATGAATATCTTCACTTGCTCTTCATCTTCAAACACCTGCCAATGTTTGACAGTTTCAGGGATGGAAGGATGGTAACGAACCTCTATCTTGTACCTCAGGAGGGGATTTTGATGCGGCCAAAAACTGCTTGCAGCTACTACAAGAGAGTTTGTCATTATATTTTGGTCTCTTGGCATAAATTGAATATTAAATGCTAAGACAAAATTTTCTACCAAGTCCCATACCTTATTTCTGTAAGCCCTTAGTTGTGGGTGCTTGGCTTGACATTGATTTCTTACTTGTCTCACCACCTGCTCTGAATCTCCCAAAACCTTCAAGCTCTGAATATTGATATTCTTTGTTGTTTGAAGACCCAGGAGAAATGCTTTATATTCAGCCACGTTGTTCATGGATTCATACTCCAATTTGAAAGATAATGGGACAATTTGTCCAGTAGGAGAGATCAGGAGAATCCCAGCTCCATTCCGTTCCTTTGAGTTGGCTCCGTCAAAGTGCAAGGTCCAAACCCCACCTTGTTCATTACTTAAAGATTGCTTGGTCTTTACTTGGCAGAAAGATGGCTCCTGCAAGTAATCTTTGTCTACTTCAAGCATTATACAAGAAAACTCACCCTCTTTTCTGTACACTAGCGAATTTACTGAATGATCATCTTTAGTGAACATCTTCACAAACCTTGTTTCCTGGTATAATCTCCTTTCTTGGCCTCCAAACATAGGGATGGTCGAATAGTTTAGGTCTAGTTTTATAGATCCTCTGATTTTTGTACCCCATGATCTTGATAATAGCATCCCAAACCGAGCTGGGATTTCGGCCACTACTATGTCCATTACCACGCTCTTAGCCGGGATTTGGGCTAGATTTACCACCAAATCCTTGATCATCCCCAAACATTTGACTCTTTTAGAATCAAAAGAGTAGAGATCTTTATGTGGGTGAGTGATCTGCAACCCCAATTGCTCCATCACTGACAGAGGTAACAGGTTATAGGACGCTTTGGTATCCATCATACAGTTGTGCAACAACAAATCATGAATTACTAAAGAGACATAGAAAGGAGGAGTTGAAGCATCTAACTCCTCAACATGAAGACTGGAAATTACCCTAAGCCTTTCTTTATTGGAGGTTTAAACTATCTGGTATTGGGGCTGCTCCTTGAGGAAGCATGAAAGAAGACACCTGAGACTAGTAGACTGGTTGTTTCAGGTGTTCAGTTAGGGGGACTGGGATTTTAACATTTCCAATTCTTTTTGAAGACTAAAAGCAGAGGGAGAATTATCTATGGTATTTTCCTTTGGTTCATTTATCATGGCTGGAGGTTTTTCTTCCCTCTGAATAGGTTTAAAATTTACAATTGGATTAGAGGCCAACTTAGAAGAGGAAGGAATGGAGTCATTAGAATGTAAAGGTTTAGTTATAGGTCTCTTACCTTTATCTCCGACTTTCTAAACAACTGTATCCTTTTGAGGCATCTCTTATTCTTGTTCTTATGTGCGCATCCTCTTCCTAGAGGACCTGAGATCATATTTTCTATTGAACTGTGTCTGCATGAAGTCCACGAATTGCTTGTAGTAATCATCAATATCCAGGTCTTCAGCAGCACTTGTTTTTTCTTCTTCTTCTTGCAAGGGGAGTTCGACTCCTTCATCTTCTTGCAAGGAAAGATCAACTTCTTCCCCTTCCAAGTAAGCAAGATATTGGTCATCTTTCCCATCGGGGGTATCTTCTGCAGGGCCATCCATCTTCCCTTTCAGATACAATGGGGGTTGTATGTGGTCTTGCTTCTCCTTTCGCTCTCTCTGAAATATTTGAAGAAGAGGCTTTTTATATTTTGAGTTAAACCCCTTGTTAGGAGCAGCTTGGAATGTATTGGAGGATGAGTTCTTTGCCTTGAGCTCAAGCTTCACCAGCTTCCTCAAAAAGTTCTTGATCATTTTAATCATCTCCTCTATTTTGTAATCCGCTACCTCTCTATCTTGACTTGAGGTGGATGCTTCTTCTTTCCCTCTACGTCTAGCATCATGGTCTGACCCTTCTTTTGACTTAACCATAGAATAAAAGCTAGCTTCCACTTCCAATGCATCGATCTGGGCTTCATCCAAAGTAGCCGACTTCCTTTCTCTTAGAGAGAATCTGAATTTTGACTCGAAGGCCGCTACAAACACCACTTTAGCATCGATTTGATGAGGTTACATTCTAGCTGGGAGACTTGTATATAATTTATTAAACCTCTTGATGAATTCAGACACGTCTTCATTATGTCTCTTTCTAAGTGCGTTGAATTCTGTAAGACAATATCCGTGAGCCTTCTTCTCTCCCCATTTCTTGGTGAAGGAATTTTCCATTTCCTCCCAGTTATTAATGAAGCGGTCCCCCAAGGTCTTGAACCATTTTCTAGCCTCTCCATCTAGAGACTGGAAAAAAAATCTCAACACCACATCCAAATGTTCAATGTTGAATTTTTTTGTGAAGGTGCAAAAAACTGCCAGGTGTTTCTGAGCTCCAGTATCATCTTCTCCATTGAAACGAGGTAGGATCTTTAAATAATCCTAAGGAATATCATTCAGGATTTGAGGCAATGCCAGGGGGGCATATTTTTTCAATGGGAATCTAGGAACATGCATTGGAGGTTGTGGGGGTTGTGGGAGATTCTGATGTATAATAGGAGGTGGTGGAAGAGAAGCATGTATGAAAATGGGGATATACTGAAAAAATTCTTGAGGGGTTGATTGAACTGCTAGAATATGAGAAGTAGAAACCTCTGTGACTTCTTTAACTTCTTCAGCTTCGGGAGTGGGATGCAGAAAGAAGCTCGTGGTGTCTACAGACTCAACCTCATCTCTAACTTCAATATTTTCTAGGGAGGAGCCTTCTGAAGTATAGTCAAGGATTCTTGCAGTAGAATCAGGACCTTGATCTTGAGCTAATTGAGCGGAGGATGGAGAGTATTCCAAGGAGAATCTGGGAATATCTGTATAATTTGATTTTCTTTCTCTCCAAATTATATTATGCAAAATATTCTCTGCATCAGATACTGAAGGTGTTCTCAACTAGGATGTATCTGACCTCAGGTGTGGCTTTCGAGAAGCCAGGACTGCAAATAAATTTATCCTTTAGATGACAGTGGAGTCACTAAGGTGAGGGATCTACAACTCCCAACCCTTCGTACTCACCTATTCTGGAGGGTGTATGAATATTTGTCGAGGCCCAGGGATTTATTTCTTTAAATTCAATCCCCGGCAATGGTGCCAGAAAGATGTTGTCACTCCTAGAAACAGCCTTGAGTTGTAAAATACTAGTGCCTGGGACATATTAAGTGCAAGGAGCATATGAATCAACCGATTGCATTTGACAATATTAGGCTCTCATGCTACTATCAACTAATTAATTTTTTTTATAAATATGGGATCGAGACTCTAAATGTAATCACAACAAGAAAGAAAACTGCAGAGATTGAATATGAAATTCGATAAGTAAATGCATATGATAGCTTTAAAACATAATGTTGCAAAGGGGGCCAACCATGAAATGAACGTATAGTGGTCAAGTTATAAGTGAATGAAAACTATGAGAGAAAATGAGATAAGATATTAACTATAACTGGGCTTATTCTAGGATAAGAATCCAAATAGTTATTACTAGTAGAACGATGGAAGAGATGTGGAAATGAATATAGTGTCATGCCTGAGCTATATTTAAAACACTATAGATGAGTAAATATGAGTATCTTCTATGATAAATTCACATTTAAAAATGGGAGCACTCGCATTCTAGAACATTTAGACACCAGAAGTGTGGAGAGATACAAAATGAACATTATATTAAAAACAAGGAGAAGGGTTACAAACTGTAAATCATCACAAGTGGAATCCCCAATTTCAACAAAATCCTCTATTACTGAATCCCAACGGGGCCTTCAACATCAACTATCGAATTCATAAAAAAATACACATATAGAGTGCTTGAGTTAGTGAGTCTTTCAGAAAATCTAAAACCCTGTATATGTCTTTCCTCTTTGCTTTTATAACATTTTCATGTGCTATACGCAGAAAGATATTTTGGGAAAATATCTTTCCGCATGCCTGTATGCAGTTTCAAGTCTTAATCAAAAATCAAAATTGATGATGGGGTAGAATGCCTCCCATCATCTTACAACTTGGGCTTAAAGCCATTTCTAATGGAAATACAACAACCTACTAACTGAAAGTAAAAAATGAAAGAGTGAAATATGCGTTTCACTCAAAATAGAAAGCAAAAGAGAATAAAATAAGAGGTCATGTAGGCCCAATCATGAGTTAACATTGCTGGTGGTGGGACGAAGTCGAGGCTACAACAGGAGAAGACAATACTGTGGCTATAGAAGAGCTGGATTTCATCGCGCATGGAGGATAGAGAAGAGAATGCGGTGGCTGATGAAATCGCATGATCGCTACACCTCCTCCAGGCGTCAGCTGTAGGACCAGGTATTGCAATGAAAGCGTCGACCAGAATATCCACTTCTGCCAGTTCAGCATAACTTGCCTGAGTGGGAAACCATTGTTTAACTTGATGGAGGAGAGAGAATTCTTTACCGAGTGCTCCAATTATGGTTTCGGCCTTAAGCCGAGCAGTCTTCTTAGACGGTGTATTAGTTTGATTCATCACCTCTATCAGCCTGCACTCATATACTGGTAACTATTGAAGAACAAAATTTGTAGGCTCCTAGCATGATGGGAGGCTGACGAGTGTCAGTTCGGTCCATTCAGTTTCAAATTGTCCTAAGCTTGTCGCCATCCTTTCTAAACTACCCAATGGAAGGTTGTGCATGGCTTCCTTTTCCATCACCCTCTAACATTCTGTCGCCTCCTTGAACCTATCCTTGATTCCTCGTTTGGCCAATTCTTGTGAGCTCAAATCATTTAGGAGGGCAATATACCTTCTCACATCCAACTAAAGTCACATCTAAGTATACCTTTCCATAGATTTCTTCCGAATTTATACCCACCACGTTTCTTCAATTAGGGTTAGAAAATCCCAACGATTCTTTACCTCCATGATGATGTCTATCCAAATTAAGCGTCAGGCCTCCAAGAGGGTGATGTTTCCATTCATCCGGCTCATCAGGTATTTTATCATCTTTTCCTGTCGCAACCTCTCTTGTTTTGCCTCCTCTATCCCTTTCTACAAATCTGTTACCAGTTTGATATTTTCCTTAAGACGAGCCTCAAGCTCGTGGATCTTTTGTTGTGTCATCTGAACCTGCTTATCTTCTACCTGAAGTTCAGCCAACGCTGTAGTTAGTTGTTCTGAGAGTGAGCTGGATCCTTCAGGAGGTGGTGTGGAGCATACGTGTGCATCCCAGCTTTTCTGAAATTCGTCCATCTTCTGCTGGAGGTCAGTCATCTCGCTATAAATTTTAGCCTTCTCTTATTTCTCCTTGGCTAGGGAGTCTGCTACGTTAGCCTTGTCCTTTTCTATATAGGCTAATTCAGCAGTTTGCATGTGCTGAAAACCAGACATATTCAATCTATGCTTCAGGGTTGCAACATGTTTCTGCAACTCCGAGATGACGTGACCCTAGGGATCTGCTTTATCATTCCCTTTTCCCTTCACAACCGCTTGAAAACTCCACAGGTCATTTGAGAGTGCCCCGACATTATTCTTCTCCACTCTAAGGTTCTCAACCACTTGGTTATACTTGGTTTGTAGTGTCCTTATAGTGAGAGAGAGCTTCACAACCTCATCCTTTAGCATGTCACCGAAACACTAGAATAGATTGAATTTATCAATCGGGGGAACTTGTTACATGTTTATTGCCACCTCCAGAGCTCTGTAGCTGGTGGTCCCAGCCTCTAGATCTAGTACCACTTCAGTCATGGCCATCAACAATTGTTCCTTATACATATCATTCTCGGTAGAAAACTGAGTATGATATTTGTCTACATATCCCTCCAATTGCGACGAGAGCTTCTCCCTGATAGTTATATTATTCCCCTTAATTTCATTCCCCGCCTTGGACCAGTTTACAGATATGGCTTGTGAAACTTCTAAGAAATCAGACGATGATGGACCATCATGTTTTACCATGAAACCTACTTTTCCCTTGTTCGAATCTCCATACAGTGCTACTTTTTCCAGCGACGGTTTTCCCCCGACACCTTCTTCATCATTTTTTCTCTGCCTTTTAGAGGGTGGAGAGTCTTCTCCTGTTACTCTAGCTTCTTCATCATGTTTCTTGCCTGCTTCTTGTGTTGAAGCAATGTCTCCTTTTTCCCCTGCCACAGATGAATCAGTCTCCATCTGTGAAAGCAAAGGCCAGGTATCAAGATTATCTCTCCACTCGATGAAGGGTCTAGTTTCATGAGCATATGCGATTGATTTAATCTTCTTCCTCTTGTTTGAGATGATGCCTTTTGGATCATAAGGCCAAGCTTTCCCTTGCGTTAAATCCATACCCTTGAGCAGGTTTTCCACTATGGGGAGGGCATGTCCTGAGTTAAAAATGAAGGGACTGATGGTTGTAGGAAGTTTAAGAATGAACCCCTTTTTCGTAGGGAGGAAGTGGTGATGGTCAGCCTTCAAGGTCTGCTGGAGGTACTCCAAGGCGAAAATGTGCATGGCAGGAAAAACTGGCAATCTGTAAGGGGAAAACTCTGCACCGTAAACCCTGATCTCAGTGTAGTCATAAAATAGGTACCAATCTCCTATGCTTTATTCCTCACTGTACTATAGCCAGTTCCTTTTTTCAGGAAAAATCTTGGGTGGAGGGTTATCGTGAATAATAGTATAAGCTATTATCATGGATTCATTCAAGAAATTTGAATAACCCACCCCATTATCCAACTGATGTACTGTGGGATTCGAGTCAAAGATAGTTTTTGGTTGGGAATTTATCTTAGAAAAATTTTCCAGACCCAAACCCTCAAACTTACCATCCTGCTGGAAAAGGAAGAGGTAGAACACCATGGAACATAAATGAAAATGCCTTGTGGCCGGGAGGTCTAGAAACTGGTTTTAGATGGCGGAGGCCAAGAAACTAGGGATATCCAAGACAACACCTATCTGTGACATTAACCATAAAAGGGCTATGCATTCCTTCGAGACTTGATCAACCCCTTCTATACCTAGCAACCCCGTAATGAGAGCAAGTTTTGGCTGAAGGTCTTCCTTAAATGTATTTAGAGGCACCGAGTCTGAAGATGGGAAATATGTAAGGTGAGAGTCGGAAATAACAGTGATGAAATCACTCTGCTACCTCCAGGGTAGCTTGGAAAACTGACGAGATAAAGACATTTCAGTGAAACTAATATAGTTAGAACTGGGAGGATAACAGAGGGCTTTCTTGATGATCTCAAGAAATATACTAAATATCCTATTCCCTTCAGTCCATCGGAACATATCTCGGTGCTCATCATACAATTCCCTGAGCCAGCATATCAATTCCACAACTGGGTACACAGGTGGAGTGATTTGGTGGTATAATCCCGACAAAACAACTCTGAACCTATCCATGTTTTCTATATGTTTCATAAATAGGTCAGGTTTGATGCTACTGATGAAGAAAGGGTATTGTGGGTCTCGAATGTCGGCTTGCATGTCTGTGAATGGCTCAGGTCCAGGAGCAGCCCTGGACTCACGAACTTGAGGGGTTTCAGGCTCTGACTTCTTAATCTTGATTCTACCCATGACCATTATGAAAATTGAAAAGCGAAAGGAAACTTAGACAGTGAAAGAGGGACAGAATACCTACGTAGTAAGGAAAATGTTCGGGAAAAAACAACGCAAGGAAGTTGAAAGTGACTTGGTAGACCTATTACTGGGTGCTCGAGCTTTGGCAATACACTATACCGTAAAAGAAAGTATTTTACCACAGTGAACATAGAGCAGGGTTAAACGGCTTTAGATTACTTGAAAAACGAGGCTAGGACAACACTTGTAGGGCTGACATCATAAGGACGCCGACACTGGGATGTGTAGCATTTGGTTATTGGTTATGAGAGTTTTTTTAGGTGTATAACACATGCCAGGTTAAATACCAGTACTGGTCATGTATCAGGTGTCCTAGGACTTGCCTTGCCATTGCATTCATATCACTAGGTGTCCCTGAATGTGCCCACTAGAAAGTCCGGTGGGGACTTGGAGCAGCTCTAAGCCCGCGGACATCACCCCACGGAGTACCTATCTTGGCTCCCACTGTATGCTACATCACCACCATTCTGGGGGGGTGAGCTTCCGCCTTCCCCCTGCCATCCGTGATCCCCCCAGAAACTCTTCACACACCTTTCTTCTTTTGACTGCTCGGAGCATGGGCGAGTCCCGCTCTATCCAACTATCTTGCACCTTTATCTTCCTTTTTTTGTGTAAATTTTACCACAAGGCTACAATATATATCATGTCTTGTCCCCTTTTTGTATGTATTTTCATTCACATCAACCCATTCACTCCTTTAAGTATTTCTCCCTTTTATGCTTCGGGTGATCCCCCTTTTTTTAAGTTTCTTAGGGCTGTGGTGAATGATATAACAACAGGTACAATAAATAAACAATTTAGCTTTAATTATTAATTTTCAAGTATTTTCTTGGAGAAAAGAAAAGAAATTAGAACCCATTGAGCACATAAAACAGGATGACAAGGAAGAAAAGGGTTGATATTTGGTGAGTATTTGTTACTTCATTATAAAAACTTAACTAGATTTCATTTTGGTATATTTTAAGTTGTTTTACAACAATCATCATTGAATGTCTTCAAAAAGGTGCTAACATACAAATAAGAACCATCAGACGAATTGATTGACATTGAGTTAAATATGGGTTGTTAGTATATGTTGGCATATCAAAAATTAATTGTGGAATTTGTAATCATCTATCGATCTTGTTTTACTTAGATCCATCTATAATTAATAGAGAAAACAAATATTTTATATCAAATATATGATTTGTTATGGGGTATACAACTTGCAGGAAACAAAGTATGGAACTGTGCCAATAGATTAAATCTTGAAAGATGGAACAAAATTTGGTTTTGAAAGAATGCGTATATTTCATGAGGCAATTGTTGCTATGGTACATCATTTCTTTTCAATTTACTTTGATCTATATTATTTAATATTGAAATTTTCATTATTCTCACCAATGTATATACAATCATTATAGTTTATTTATATGTTTGTATATGGAAGGTGAAGAAGAAGAAAAAAATCAACATCGTGAACAAAAAATTCCTCAAAATAACTCATCATGGAAGTAGCTCGAGTAGTGAAAAGAATTAAAATGAAGAATGATGATCATTATGTTTGGATATAAAAGCAAGGCGTTGTATTTTTTGAAATATTTGTCTATGAAGTCAGACATTTTGTTTAATGTAATGTGTTGTGGTTCCTATGTTTTGGCTAGATTGGCAAGACCAAAAGATAAGACAACATCAAACCACTTTGGGATCCTAGGATCTAGCCCTCCTGGATCCAGAGAGGGATCTCTCTATAAATGTAAAGAATTATATATATTTAAGGCTCAAAATGAGGTATTAGGCTAGGTATGAAGCACAAGGGTTTGTGATTGTTTGTTTGGTTGGATTGGTTGGAGATCATTAACTGAGAAGGTTATGGAACTAAAGAAGGAATTGAATAGAAGGATGTTTCAGCATGGGAAGATAGGTCAAAAGAAAGTATAATCCATTGGGCTATGGAGTCATGAAAGGAGATTACTTGCATAATAACTATCCAAGGTTTTCCATAGGGCAAGTCATCTATACTAAAGGATCTTTTTAGATAGATGGTGGAATGGAAAATTAAGGAGTGGGTGAAAGAAAGAAACCAAAGTGCAGTCTGTAGATCAGGTAAGGACTTTGAACCTATCCTGCTTTGACATACTTCAAAGGAAACTCTCATAAGAGACATAAAGGGTAGCTTAAGATCAGTTCAGATGTCATTTAAATCCAGACCTGCTTTCAGCATACTCTCAAAGAAAACAATCCAACGATTCTCATAACCACTTTCAGAATAGTAGAAAACATTTAAGATTAAACATAGAGCAAGGCCTAAGATCAGAGAAGGACTTTTAACCTTCAATGCTTTTGACACTAACTCAAAGGGAACTTAGAAAGGCCAATTATTGGAAAAGAGCCCTAGTGGAAAGGGCTAACTCTAAATCCCCAGTATCCCAATTCTTCCAGCTGAAACCAAACAATAACATCTAAGAAACAAACTCTAAATTTATACATCAGTAAGCATGGGCAGACCAACATCTTTGACTGGTTAAATTCTGTGAATTTGTTCTCAGATATACAATCATGTAGAAAACATCAAAGATAAGAAGAGAAGGAAGCATTAGGGTGCTTTGCAGCAGTATATCCTAAGATAGATTACTGATTCTTATTAGAGAATAATGGATAGTGTGATAAACATCAAGGGTAATAATTGCAGTAGGAATACATCATCGATAATATAGACCAAGATCCTATGAATCTGCTTGATTAATTGATGTGCAAAACAAGCCACATACTCTGAGCTCAATGGCTCTTTACAGTTTAGACTTCTCTTCCCAGCCTACTATATTACAAAATACTATGCCACTCATCCCCAATAACAGTTATACAACTAATAAATCTCCAACAACCAACAAATTTTTCAATATAATTTACAGGGGTTCTTATAGATGAACGAGGAAGTGAAGAAACAGAGGAGATATTTGGCCCAATTAAATGATGAGTTTAATGTTTCTTTGCCTCTGGGAGGCTCGATGGAGAAGAAGTGGCATGCTCCATACTTCATTAAATGAAACTTTTCTTGTATTCTCACTCTGGCTGTTTGTTTTTTTACTTTCGGAAACACTGGTAGGTGGGAAATTGCTTCTGAGCTACATATATGTCAATAAATCTTTGACTACTTTGACTGTGACCTGCGTTAATGGAAAATAGGATTGCAGGGGTGGTATGGGTTGATGGAGAGTGATTAGCCTCTATGATTTGGCGTGCAAAGGCTATCTGCTGATGTGTCCTTTGTGTTTTCGTTGATCTAGATCTAATCTTCACTTTGGCGCTGATTCTCTCTGTTTAGCTAATGTTCACTGCATTTTGGTTATTTTGCAAGTGCCCGAAAGGTTTACACAGGTGGAGATGTTAATTTTAATGAAGGAACCCATAGATCCCTGGCCTTCATGCAATCTTTTAAAACTCTAGGCAAAGCCTTTATAACCTGCAAAAAACCAGTAAAAGTGAAGAAAACTCGACGAAAAATGTTTAGGATTGGTTTCAGAGGTTTAGGAGTGAGGTTAAAATAGAACCATCGATTTATATTAATCAATGGAGATCTACGGTTGAGATCCTTTTGTGAAGTCATTTAGAAGGGTCAGATGGATGAAAGTGGGAGGAGGAGAGGTTAGATCAGAGCCGTCAGATTAGAGTAATCAAAGGCCAGGATCATTTGATGGGAAATGGTTGAATGGGAAATGAGTGGAGAAGAACATACATCAGGACTGTTGGATTAAAATATTTAACGGATAAGATTGCGTCGGAAAAATGATTCGTGACTTGGTGGACAGACAGAAAAAGTGCAATGCGATTAGATCCCAGCTGTCAGATCTGTAGGGATGGACGGTCAAGATTGGATCCGAGGATCACACCAGCGGAGGGAAACATAGTGGATGGGCATGATGCGATTTAGCGCTGGCTGTTGGATCTAGAAAGATCGACGGTTAAGATTTAATCAGGGATCGAAAATTAGTGGAGGTCGAAGGCAAGAGATTAAGCTTTTTTGATTTTGTGATTGGGCGATCATGCGCTGGCTGTCGGATCTAGGAGTAGGATCAATGGTTGATATTCCATCAGAGGGGTAATGAAAAGAGGTTATGGGTGCAATACGATTAGCGCTGACCGTTGGATCTCTAAATGATCGATGGTGGAGATCGTAGCAGAGGTTGACGGAACAAAAGTCCATCGCATCGAAAGATTTGAGATAAAAAAGGAAAAGGCATTCACGGAAAGCTCCGATTGCGATTAGCGCCTCGGGCTTTAGCGCCTGGTATTGGGCTCGGGTCATATGCAGAGAAGGGGCTAATGTCTTAGCCGAAAGGGGCTTAAGGCCTCAAATGAAAAAAGGATTTTTTAAGCCAAAATTAATGTTTTTTAAAGGCTGAGAAAAGGGTTTCGGTAGGCAGAAAAGGGGATTTTTAAACCATATAAAGGGAGCTATAAGGTTTAAAAGGGAATATAGATGATTTAGATGGCTAATGAGGAATTTTAGAGGAATTTTGAAAGGGGAAAAGGAGGTGAGAATGGAGGCTTTGTGGGAATAAAATAGGTCAAATGGAGGCCTTTTTGAGCATTTTCTTTCACAAACAGTGAGGTTTATCAGATGGAAACAGCAGTGAAGATTTCTTCAAAGGGAAAAAGACACATAGAGGCTTCAAGAATGATATGTTTTCAAAGGAATTGTTTCTCTTCAAGACTTAGAAACATATTTAGCCACTTAATAAAATATGTTTTAATTTATTCTATTGCGTTCTCCATTATCGCTGTGAAATGTAACACCATTGATTAAATATATGGATGATTAAATATTATAATGAAGAGATGTGAACTATTATGATATGATATAGAAAATTAATCCAAACATCACATTCAAATGCACTAATAAAAATTTAATTGATATGAATACTTTTATAAGATATATGTCATCTTTTTATGAATAATGAATTAAAAAACTCAGAATAATTATGATATGATATAACAAATTAATCCAAACATCACATTCAAATGAACTAATAAAATTTTAATTGATATGAATATTATTATAAGATATGTGTTTACTTTTGATGAATAATGAATTTTAAAAAATCACAATAATTGCACTGTCACAGGTCGATGTTTCTAAACAAAATGAACAACAATGTGTGTCAGTTACTGTACACCAGTGTGTTTATATGATAATGCTCACCTATGTGTTTCTACGACCTATGGTCACCACACAAATACCAATACCAATTATAACTCTCGATGCGTTTGTGCAATACTACACACCGGTGCATTTATGTGAGACTGCTCACTGGTGCGTTTGTACGACCTATGGTCACAACACAAATACCAACAAGAATTAGAACTATTGGTCCATTTGTGTGATATTTCGCACCAATGAGTTTCTATACTACTACGCATCGGTGTATTGATATGACCTATGGGCACTGCAAAAATCCCAATATGAATTAGAACAGCTCGATGCGTTGTATCACCTATAGTGTGCTCGGTGCAATTTTAGACCTTTACGGCTTGGTGCATGCAGCTTTGACCACCTCGGGGCGACCATCTAGATGACAAGAACCGGGACTTTTCTAAACATCCCGGGGTGTCCTTTATTTGTTTTACATCCTAGTGCTTGGTAGATTTGTAGTACTTGTGCATTCACTCTAAAACGCATCAGTGCGTTGACACCTGATTAGCGCACCGATGAGAAAAATATTCGTAATAACCTTCGAGCACCTAGTTTTTTTAGTTGTGTTGAAATTCCGTTAGAAGCTCCGCCAAAACCTACATTACCGAAAATGGATGTCATAGAAAATGTTCTTTTGAAAAATTTGGCCAATTTTATAACACTAAAAACCTCCATTATAACCTCCACTAAAGGTCTTTTCCTTGTAGTGACAATTTTTCCTACCACCTCTATGGGTTTGTTGTAACTAGAGACTCAAAGACTTATTGAGACATGAACAATATGTTATAGTTTCCAATATTGAGCATGATAATTATTTCAAAAATATAAACAAGCTACTATTATGTCTCCATAGTAAACCTCCATGACAAAATTTTGTTTCTTGCTAAAAATGATCTTCATTATAGGTTTCTCAAAAACCCATATAAAGAAACAAGATTTTTTTCTTCCTCATTCCTTCTTGCGTAAAACACTAATGTGTGATTTTTATGTTGAAGTCAAAAATAGCATGAAGCATTTAAACTCTAAATAATTTAGGAAGATTATAGAACCACAATATATTTTTTTTTAATTAGAGAGACACATTTATTTGGGATTTAGTCTATTTCCTAGTCTCCAAATATATCCTTGATAGGTTGGACTATAATATCTAATTTCAACAACTAGTCTTACTTTTATTTAACAACTTAAATTTTTTTTGGCTCCCGCTTGCTGAAGCGAAAACCTAGACCTGATCCTGACCTTGTGCTGCTGCTCCTTCAGGCTGCGCCTACTCTTGTAGGGCCTCTCTAATCGTATCCTTGCTGCTGCATGCTTTGTGGGCTCCTTCCAGTGCCATTTGAATTTTCCTTGGGCTAGCCATTCTGACCGATTTTATACATGCAGTGTGCCCTCTCTCTGTTGCGCTCTGCCTCTTTTGCGCTATGACTGCATCATCTGAGGTTATTTTGCCTATCCATTGAGGTTGTTAAAGGACCCTTTCAGGCATGGAGGATCTTGATTCCCTCCATCCTCCTCCGCCTCCTCTATCGGCCTCTATCGCCGAACCCTTCAAATTTCTTCTGGCCTCGCTCCCAAAGAAGAGGACTTCTAAAGCTGCGAAGTTTGTTAAAAAATTGGATGACTTTCTTGAGATCTTGTTGCCCGTCGAGGGACCTATTCAGGTGGCCCTCTCTCTGGCCGATTTTGTTCTCGTTGGCTAGTTCACAAGCCTCTGGCCCTCGCCCAAATACATTGAGATCTATGTTGCTAAGAACTGGGCTCCCCTCATTAAGAACAATGTGTCCTCCTACTTCCTAGGTCGAGGGTATTTCCTGTTCGAATTCGTCGACAAGGAGGACAAAGATCTCATCTTCAGGAATGGCCCCTATTTCATGGGACCTCAAGGGCTCTACCTCAATAAATGGACCCCAGATTTTGATCCTGCGGTAGATGTTCCAACCACAGTCCCAGTCTGGGTGAGACTCCCAAATCTGCCCATGCATTGTTGGAACTGGGAATCGCTAAATAATATTGGAAACACCCTGGGAAAATTCATAAATCGCACAAATAACAAATATCAGTACGATTTTTCTCGTATCTAAGTCGAAGTTGACCCAGAAGTGGGCCTCCGGGAGGCCATTAAAATCAAGGTTGGGAGCTGGTCTCATATTCAAAAGCTTGACTATGAGAGCTTCCATTCAAGTGTCGCAAATGTCACGTATGTGGACACTTCGCTAGAGGGTGCCCGAGTAATGCCGAAGTAGCCAAAGGAAAAGAGGAGGGTTGGAACCAAGTCAAAAGGTCAAATACCAACAAATTTTTTTTTGGAGCCCCGACAAGAAAAGGACCCCAACACTCCGTTGGTCAGCAAACCCAGACTTCTAAAGGGCAAGGTAATAAATTTGAACCTCTTAGTCTAAATTCAATAGAGATGCATGAGGCGGAAACACAGAATGACTCCTTGGGTAAAGGAACTACTCCAAATCCAAAGAAAGGTGTTAATACCCCAAGCGGATCCAAAGGGAAAAATGAAAATACGGAGGATGAGGTATAGGCCTTAGAGGAATCTGAGGAGGAAGGAGAAATAGGGGAATCACAAGTCTCGATCAGAAGATCAACAAGAGGATGAATTCCTGAGCGGGAAAAAATAGAGAAGGAAACATACAAAGAAAAATTGCAAGGCACCCAGCCAACTCTCGAGAAACTATTGGAAAAATTGGCCAAGAATACAAGAAACCAGACCGGCTCCAAGGGAGCCCAACACTTCAAAAAAAGTGAGTAATGAAAATTGTCTCCTGGAACTATAGAGTTTTGGGTAGTAAAGCGAAAGAAGAAGCTATCAGAAGCACAATCTGAATAGAAACCCCAGACTTCCTTCTAATCCAGGAGACAAAGATGGAGGATGCAAATTTGCTCCAAACAAGTCAGAGTTTTTGGAATAAAGGTGGTGGGCAGGCTGTCTCTTCTGGAGGAGCATCTGGTGGCCTAGGTACGTTATGGAATGAAAAAAAATATCTGCTGTACAAAGCAATCCCAAACACACATTGACTGTACCTGAAACTTCAGCACATAGAGTCCAAGGATGAAATCAGCATTTTCAATGTCTATGTACTGGCTAATGCAAGAGAGAATAAGTCTTGTTGGGACTCCATCAGAAATCTGTCTGAGACTGAGAATATTGAAAACATCATTATAGCCGGAGACCTCAATCTCACCCTGGCATTGTCTGAAAAGCATGGAGGTAGTATCGTGAGAGATCCAGATAGGGAATGGGTGGAGGATCTCATGCAAGAGTGGGATCATATCGACATCAAGCCCTTAAATGGTAAGTTTACTTGGTCCAATAAAAGAATTGGCCCTGGTCACATAGCTGCTAGATTAGACAGATTTTTGGTTCAAAGCTCCTTCCTGCTTCTTGGGCTAGAATCTAGAATGTGCATTCTCTCTTGTAGTGCCTCAGACCATAGGCCTATCATGCTTGAAATTTTGCCGCAAAATGACTTGGGACCTATCCCATTTAGATTTAGCTCTCTTTGGATCCAGCTTCTAGGATTTAAGGAAAGAGTCAAGGAAGTCTGGGACCACCCGGTTAATGGCTTGCCTTTCTTTGTGTGGGAAGAAAAGCTCAGAAGGCTAAAAATTGAGATAAAATGTTGGGCCAAATCTATCCCAACTCCGGCTTCAGAGCATAAATCTGCCCAAGAGACTTTAGAGGCTCATGATCTTCATATGGAGGATGTAGTCATTACTCTTGAAGTTATTAATTTGCAAGCAGACCTCCAACAAAAGTTTCACATGGCCTGCATGGCGGAGGAGGAACTTTGGAGGAAAAAATTCCATAGCCTTTGGCTCAAGGCTGGGGATAGAAACACCTCTTTTTTCCACAAGAAATATAATGCAAGAAAAAATTTAAACACAATCTCCAAAATCAAATATGCGAATGCTATCCACAAGGACTTCGTGAGCATTAAAAAGGCTGCCTACAACCACTTTAAGAATCTATATGGCGAGGAAGAAGTTGGGATCCACTCTGACACCTTCTTAGAAGTGATACCCAATGAGATAACTTCCAATATGAACAAATATTTGGAAGCGAAAGTATCCAAGGAAAAAATCAAGACAACTCTTTTTGAGATGAATCCGGACAAAACCCTTGTACCTTATGGATTTACTGCCAGATTTATTCAAGCTTGCTGGAAAATAGTTGAAAAATATTTATGCAAAATTGTTAGGAAATCTCAATCCTGCCTAAAAATTGCGGGTAGTACCAACTCCGCTTTCCTAGCCCTAATTATGAAGGAAAAGGGAGCTAATGTCTTTAATATAGTCAGACCTATCTCGCTATGCAATATTGGATACAAAATCATAACCAAAGTTATTGCAAACAGGTTGAAAGGCATTCTTCCCAAAATTATTCCGGAAAATCAAGCAGGATTTGTGCAGGGAAGACAGATAGTAGACAATTTCATTTTTGTGCAAGAGACGATCCATTCTAGCATTCAGCGCAAAGAGAAAGGAATGGTAATAAAGCTTGATCTTGCAAATGCATTTGACCGAGAAAAACAAAGCTTCCTTGTTAGAGTCTTACGAAAGTTTGGATTCGGGAAGAACTTCATAAATTGGATCATTGCATGCATCTCTGAGCCTTGGATCGCTCCTTTAGTGAACGGGAGGGCTGCAGTATTCTTCAAAGCCTCGCGTGGGCTTCGTCAGGGATGTCCTCTTTCCCCCCATATTTTTTTCCTTCAAGCTTCTGTCCTGAGTTTTTACTTGAATAAGGAAATGATAGAGCAGGAAATTCTAGGACTAAGCATAGCTAGAGGAGTAAGAAGTATTAATCACGCTTTTTTTGCTGATGATTACTTATTGATGGGTGTAGCTTCGCTGCACTTTGCCTCTAAATTCAAATATGTCCTCAACAAGTCCTGCGATGCTTCTAGTAGCATGCTCAAAAAATGGAAGTGCCATGTATACAGCTGGAATATATCTTTCAGTTTTCTCATAGCCATCTCTAGGTGTCTAGGCTTTGCAGGCTCGGCTTCCTGGTCATCTTTTAAATACTTAGGAATTTTAGTATTTTTCAAATCTTCCTTTTGTAGATACTGGGCTCCCCTCATCGATAATTTCAAAACTCGAATTTAGGCTTGGGGTCTTTCTTGGCTGAAATTGGTAGGAAAAAATTTATTGGTAAAATCGGTGCTCAGCAGCCTACCCATTTTCAAATTCTCAGTCCTGTTAGCACCCTCCGATGTTCTCAAGAAATTGGATGATCTCATCCGACGCTTCTTTTGGAAAGGGGGCAAAAGTAATGAAAAACGCATTCCCTTGGTGAGCTGGGAGAAGATCACCAAAACTGTGATGGAAGGAGGATTAAACATGAAGTTGCTTCATGCGCAAAACTTTGCTATGGGTGCAAAAATTGTCTGGCGTATTGTTGACAACAATCCAGGCTGGGCGTAGAAGGCTTTGTGGTGAAAATAATTCTCGGGTCCAATAAAGAGCTGCCTGGACAATCCTCGATTTGTTGCTTGCATGCATCTGGAAAAACTGTGTTTTAACTCCACGCCACTCATCCAAAAGCATGTGTTTTGGGTGCCCAGGAATGGCAAATTAATTGATTTATGGCAAGACAGGACTATGATAAATCAACCACTTGCTAAGGTGGCCTCCCTGCCGCCTCTTCAATCCTGGATGTAAAACAGAGGTTTAAAACCACTTTGGGACTTATCGCGATGGTTGGAGAACAGATGGATAGGTTGGATTGATATTCAAGTGCCATCGAATTTGAAAAATTTGTGGGAAGTTTTTCTGTCACTGCTACACAGTCAAGCGCTGATTCTCATCAATCAATCAGACAAGCAAGTTTGGGGTGCTTCAGGCTCCTACTCTGTCGCTATGGGATACGTTAAGCAGTTGGAAATTCCTCACATCCCCCCAAATAGTGTTGTCTGGAAAGGCCTTTGGAAATTAAAATCAATTCCAAAATTCAACTATTTCTATTGGCTCATGTGCCATAACAAAAATCTCACTGATGACAAGCTTAAAAAAAGAGGATTTCAAGGCTCATCTAGGTGCTAGATGTGTTGGGCAGATGAAGAAAGTGTCAGTCATATAATGTTGAGTTGCAAATTTGCAGTTGAGGTTTGGCACGAGATTATGCCCCCTTGTGGTGACAACTTCCTTTTTCCAAGCTCTATCCCTGAGCTCTTTGCCAATTGGCCATTCAAATATCTTGGTGGTTCCCCCAAGAACAGCAGCTTTCAAACCATTTGGCTTTTGCTCCAAAAATTTACCTGTTGGCAAATTTGGCTTGAAAGAAACAAGAGAAATTTCAGGGATAAGGAGGAGAAAATAAAAACTGTTATATCTAAAATCAAAGATCAGCTTAAAGAAAGTTTGGATAATTACTTAGAAGCTTCAAATCTCAGCCAGAGCGATAAGGATTGGAGTAACTCGATGGGCTTCACCATCTCAGAAAATCCAAGGCAAAATAAGATTAAATAAAGCTGGCAGATTAGACTTAATGAGAAATATTTCTCTGATTGGCTCATTAAGCAATCCTCCCCCCTCTTGTTCTTTTATGGAGCAGCTAAAGGTAACCCCGAGAAAGTTGGGGCAGGTGGTGTGATTAAGAACAAGGCATTGTTGTTCACAGGTTCACCTAGGGCTTGGATCACTCTACTAGCATTCAAGCTGAGGCGCTTTCTCTCCTTCAAGGCCTCATGAAAGTTAAAAATCTTGGCATCAGAGATCTTGTAGTGGTTAGTTACTCTCAATCAATCATCAAATGCTTGGTGAATGGTGCTGAACCGAAGCATATCAACTTTTCTAGATTGATAAAGCGAATTAACACCATCTCCAAAACCCTCCAAAAGATCACTTTTTTTCATGTGCTTCGAGAAAATAATAAAGATGCTGATCTTGAAGCAAAAAAAGTAGCTCTTCTCCCCATCGGCTCTTTGTTAAAAAACAGACATGAGGATTGGGCCCCCATTTCTTAGCTTGCTTTGTCAAGTTTTCCTGTATTAGCTTGATTAGTCATGTTTTTCTGCATTTTATTACAGCAATTTGTCTGCATTCACAAAGGTGGGAAAATTGTGGAACTCGCAGCAAGGAATATGATCTGTCAGAAACAATGGTATAGTCACAGCAACATCCTAGATATTGCGACAAATGAGAAAGAAAATGAAGCAGGGCTTTAGATTGTAACCTGTTTGGAGGCATTTATGCCCAAGTTCTAATATAAAAACATAACCATTCTTGTTAAAAAAAAAAAAACTAGTCTTATTCATTCATTTACTAAACTATTCTACCCTACTAGAATTTATTTTTTTCTCAACTATAGTTATATTCCCAATGAAGACACATGCACAATAAGATTATTAATGAATTTATATTTATATTTGAAATATAAGCTATGATATATACCCAAATATGAATAACCAGTGGATCCTCTTGATGTGGTTCTAAGAAATGTTGATGTAAAAAGTGTTTCCCTGGCTTGATGATTTTCTGGAGCCACCTTTCAATTTATTCATTAGTATCTTGGTATTATTCTTCATTATCCTTGAATTGTATTTTTTCCTTTGCCATATTCACTTCATGGTTAATCTATTGACTATATAAAACATTTGGTGATGCATACAATAGAAGTTCCTCAATTTTTTCATCAAATGTATTCCTTGGTTTCTTGATCTCTTCTAGATATTCTTCTTTATGTTAGCCATGGAATTGTTTCTTCGCTATAGATTCCTAGAGTATAGGTATATTCTTCATGGATGTTAATATTTTCTCCTCTTGAATTGCATAAATATTTCTAATTTCTACAATGATTTGAGAGATTTTGTTGAGTAGCATCCACCTTCCGACTTATCTTGAACTTCATTGAAGGCTTAATGCTCATTTTTCTAATATTTATCTCCCACAAGGATTAGTGTCTTGGGATTATTGTATCTCAAAAATACAAACTTCAAATAAATTAATCTTACAAACCTCATAAAACAAAATCCAAAAGAAAAACATGTATTCATGCAACTCGCACTACTGAGGACTTGTTGTAACCAAGTTTTCTATTGGCATGAAAATTGTATCTCTTTGCATTCAGTGCTCCATAAGAAGGCACACTGGACCAACAATAAAAATGCATGAAATGAACAACAAGGCTTTGGTGAAACCCGCTAAAGTGGATGTGTCAAAATCGAACCCCTTCAACAATTCTGAAGTAAGGGAATCTTTGTGTCTTACCATTTATCCTTCCCTAAACTATGTAATTTAAAGGTGACCTCCCTACCTAAGTTATAATGATTTTTACACCTTTACCATCAACGATTCCAACAAATTTTTATCAAAATATATGACCTATCAATTCCAAATGATTAAATGTTAACAGAATGGCTTGTAGGATTAAGAGGCACAAACACAATATGTGCAGGTCTAAAGTTGGGCTAACTGCATATAACTGAAAGAAAATTGAATCGCACTTGAAAAAATATTCTAAAGAAACAATCACTTCCTCTCACGCTTTTTATAGTAGATATGGCTCAATCAAAGCTCAGGTAAATGAAATGTAATGTGACCCTTAAGGTAAATTTTCATACAGATACTACATTTCCATAGAGTTTCATAATCTAATATGAAGTGTATTATTCAACCAATAGAAAAGGAATCCTAGAAGTGAAATGCATAAACATCAAATAGGAAAATTATAGATGAAATGGAAGAAACTTAATAAATCTATTATAACATTACTTCCTAAGAATGGGGCCTTCCCTTCCTTGGAAGTAGGGATATTTTACATCCTTAGTAATACCCTAACACCAATTACATAGAGTAATAATAACAGACTCTTAATTCGTAACTCAGAGTGTCATATTACATTCAAGGAAAGAATTTTTGATCAGCGGTTGTCATTGATGTCAACCCAAGCAGCACCAGGGGCTAACCAAATATTGCATGGGAGTTTTTACCTACCAAATTAATATATTCTGGGTCAATAATGATTTTTATGGTTTCTACTTGTCGTGATGTTTCCGTTGATATATGACACGCCATGTAATTCTTCACGGTTTGAGAGATATTCATGTTTGAAGTTTGTACCCCCAGTTAGTGGGCTAAAACCCCATGGGGTTGGGGCATGGGTCATTGAAACATCATAATTAATATTTTTTAAGCTCCTAAAATCCCTCCCACATTCACTTGTTGAAGCCCCTCTCAACTTAAGCATTCATATATATTGTGATCTTCATTTCCTCCTTAGGTAAGGGATTTGGCCATATGAAACAAGTCATCGTGGAATTTAAGATGTAAATTTTTTTATACAAAGGCTTAGAAGCTGAAATTTTTATGAGGTGAAGCAGAAATACAGAGGAAGCTGCAGTAAAAATTTTAGATCAAGTTGCCCAATATTGTTGGAGATATGATCTATGGAAATAAGGGTTTTTGCAGGCTCCTGAAATTCATCTCAAAGAAGTGACCTTGGTAAAATCGTCATAACTATCTCTATGAGTATCATATTGGAATTCCGTAAAAAATGGAAAATAGTGCACTGTATTTAGTTTTATCTCTATCAATTGCAGAGGCAAATGAAGAAACAGTGACACGTGGAATTCCGTACAATTATTCTCTGCGGAAACTATCCATAATTAGGGTAGTGTGAGAAATTGGGTATAACTCTCTCTTGAAGAATCCAAATTGGGTCAGATCTATGGAATTAGAAAGAAGACTCAAATGACTACTACAAGACCAAAAATCAGATATTGAGGATCTGAAATATCAGAGATACACCAAATTCAATATCGAGCTCCTAGAAGGCAAGAAAAGGCTAGATCATGTGTTTTCAAGGATTGAAAAGGACCAGAATTTCTACGATAGAAAAGAAAAACAAGGTGCAGCAGAGGGTAGCATGAAAAGAGTAGCAACCAAGGTGCATAAAAGCAGCAAGAATTTCATCATATGAAGTCTTCAAGTGGGCAGCACTGCATACAATCATTGTAAAGGTATCATTGTATTTAGTCATTGTAAATACATTATTCTACAAATTGTACTAGCATCTATCTTCCAAGGGTTGAAGAGGCAGTGTTGGGAGGTCTAGGATCATCATTAGGTGGTTGTGTCAAAGTTGGGGTTATGGTATATTATATCTTCTTCTTCTACATCATTCTATATCATTGTAAAGTGGACCATTTTCCTTGGTACGAGAGTCCATTCTTCTTTTATTCTTCTATAGGGTGGTAGGGTGGTGCTAGGGTGAGTTGTGGCTCATTGGGTGTTGGGGAATCCATCCAGTGGGAGCTGGAGAAGAATTCTTTTCTAGATTCTAGGAAGTTGGAGCTTTATTTTCAATTGGAGGCTAAAAGAATTATTAGAAAATCATTAGGTGGTTTTTGTCCCGGAGTGGGTTTCCACCTTAAAAACTGTGTAAATTTGTGTTCCTCTTGTTTGCTGCTATCATTGTACAAACACTAATAATAATTGAAGTTTAACTAATTCTGTAATTGAAAGAAATACTGATTCACCCCGCCTCTCAGTATTTCCAACAATTGGAATCAGAGCTTGGTTCCTTCAATAGCAGTTTAATCGCTGGAAGGAGGTCATGGAGTATGCCAAGAATGGTGTAACTCTATTCAATGAAAATAATTATGCACTTTGGAAAGGAAGAATGGAGTTCTATCTCTTGGCGCAAGGTTACGAAGTATCGGACACTTTTCAGAATGGATTTACATCAACCGTGGATGAACAAGGTAAGAAGAATTTGGTAAATGATGCGAAAGAAAAGAATATTATTATCAGTGGACTTATTGAATCTTCTTATCATAGGGTGTTGGGTTGTAAAACCGCCAAAAATGTATGGGACAAGCTTGAGAATATATATGAAGGTGACTCAAATGTCAAAGAAGCAAAGCTTCAAATCTATAGAGCAAATTTTGAGCAACTCAGAATGAAAGAAGATTGCAACGTTGCTACATACTTTCAATATGTTGATGAAATAACCAATACTCTGGAAGGATTGGGAGAGCCATTTGACGAGAAGACTATTATACAGAAGATTCTTAGAACGCTACCAGGGAGATTCAACCCAAAGGTATCGGTCTTAGAATACAGTGCAAAGCTAGAAAAACTCAACAAAGAGGAATTACATGGAGTTCTCATAGCATATGAAATGAGACTTGATGAAGAAGAGGGTACTTCACATCTAGAAACTGTGTTCGTTGTGTCTAAGAAAACCAATAAGGATAAAAAAACTTCAATTGAAAAGACATGTGTTATAAAATTAAATATTACAGAGCAATGCAACACATAAAATATGCGGAAATACAAGCACACAAAACACATAAAACCAGAGAGACAAAGATATACGTGGTTCACGCATTTTGGGCTACGTCCACCTCGAATAGTCAGTCCTTCCTTTCTATTATCCAGCAAAAATGAAGAGACAAAACCTACAACAGATCCGCTATAATATCCTATGTTCTCTCTCACAGTCTCCCTATCTGTTTCTCACTCTGAGAATACAGCCATAATACACAGCCGCAATACAATACCCTCATATATACAAGGGGTTACCTTCTAGGGAAAAAAACCCTAAACTAAACATAACTTATACCTTTAGATCATCTGCTTATGAATGGCCCAAATTGACTAGAAATTACTATACTTTTACAAGGAAATTTTACATTTGTTTTTAGCCTCGGGGTCGCTGCCGTGAAACCCCCGCCAGGGGGGGCTCCAAAAATCACTGCCCACCCTGGACCCCCCACGGCAATGATTAATTACGGGCCGCATTGCTGCCCCTTTTAAGGTACAGGGGTCCAATGCTTTGATACAAATTAAACAAGATAATCAGGCTCCACACACAACAATCTCCCACTTGGAGACTGATTGTAGCGACTCCACCGCTGCTTCATTTGCTGGAAAATGACTCCTCTTTGGAAATGGTTGTTCCTCATCTTCATCGTCATCCTTGAATACCAATTGAAACTGAGCACATTCTCAATTTCTCTTTACAACTTTTGTTAGCATATCTGCAGGATTCTGGCTAGTGTGTATCTTTTCCAGCTTCAACTCTCCATCTTCCAATACCGACCGTATGAAATTGTACTTGAGATGTATGTGTTTAGTCCTGGAATGAAATGCTGAGTTATTTTCAGGATGAATGGCACTTTGGCTATCACTTTATAACGTGCTCATATCATGCTTCTTACCTAATTCATCCATAAACCTTTGTAACCAAATTATTTCTTTACTAGCCTCTGTAGCAGCAACATACTCTGCTTCTATTGTTGAAAGTGCAACAACACTTTGGATTTTTGAAACCGAACTGATAGCTGTTCCACCTACAGTAAATAGATATCCTGTAGTGCTCCTCCTGTTATCTCTATCACCTACCATATCTGCATCAACATATCTCTGTAGAGCAATTTTTGAACAACCAAAGAATAATGCTTGATTTTTGGTACCTCTCAAATATCTAAGAATCCATTTTACTGCCATCCAATGTTGTTTTCCTGGATTATTCATGTACCTACTTACAACTCCCACTACATGTGCAATATCAGGCCTTGTGCAGACCATTGCATACATTAAGCTTCCAACTGTTGATGCATATGGAACTTTAGACATATAATCCATGTCTTATGTGGTCTTGGGGCACATCTCCTTACTAAGTTTGAAATGGTTAGCAAAAGGTGTACTAACTGGTTTTGCATTCTGCATATTAAATCTTTTCAACACCTTTTCTATGTACTCATTCTGAGACAGTGTTAATTTGCAATTTTTCCTGTCTCTAGCTATCCTCATACCAAGGATTTGTTTTGCAGCTCCCAAATCCTTCATTGCAAGTAATTTTCCAATTTTCTTTTGAGCACATTTATTTCTGCATGTTAGACCACGCAACAAACATGTCATCTACATATAATAACAATATAATATATCCGCCATCATTTTGCCTTTTTAGATAAACACAATGATCAGAGTGGCATCTAGTATAACCTTGTTCAGACATAAACTTGTCAAATTTTATATACCACTGCCTTGGAGCCTATTTTAAGCCATACAAACTCTTCTTTAGCCTGCACACTAATTTTTCTTTCCCTTTGACCTCATATCCTTCTGGTTTCTCCATATAGACTCTTCCTCTAGATATCCATGGAGAAATGTTGTCTTTACATCTAAATGTTCAAGATGTAAATCTTCCACTGCTACAAGACTTAAAATAGTTCTGATTGAAGTAATTTTAACAACAGGAGAAAATATTTCATCAAAATAAATACAGCACCTTACATTGCAAACCACTTCACTAGAAGTCTAGCTTTGTGCTGTGTTTTCCTGTCTTCTTCCTTGACTGTAAACCCATTTGTTACGCAGTAGTTTTACCTTCGACAGCTTGACTAAGTCCCAATTCTGGATTTAGCCATTAGGATGCATCTCTTCTTCCATGGCTAGCTGCTTCTTCCTGCTTTCAACCTGCATTTAGCTATTTATAACATTCAAGTTCACCGTTAATTGAGAATAAATAATATAATGAAGGAGAGTATCGTTCAGGGGGTCTACTTATCCTGGTAGATATTCTAACACCACTTTCTGTTTGAGGTGATTGTTGTTGTTGTGGTGGTTGTTGTTGTTGTGGTTGTTGATTATTATTATTTTCAAGCACCTTTAATTTTCAGTGATCTCATCAAGAACTGTGTATTCTTTGTTTTCTTTTTCCTATTTCTTTTCCTGTAATTGATTCTTATACAAGACCTTTTCATTGAATATTACATCTCTGCTCCTAATGATTTTGTAATTTTCATAATCATATAAGTGATAACCAAAATCATTAACACCATATCCAATAAAGGTACATTTCTTTGGTTTTCAAGCTTTGTTCTATTTTTCTTTATTAATATGGACAAAGGCCTCACAACCAAAGGATTTAAAAGAGTAGTTTACCTTTTACCGTCATACTTCCTGCGAATACCATCAGCGAGAACTTGAAGGCCCTTTGTTATTAGATAAAAAAAATTATCTCACAAACTATCTGCCAAAATTGTAAAGGAAATCTTGCATGAAATCTCATGCACCTTGCACGCTCCATGATTGTTTTGTTCATCCTTTATGACACACCATTTTCTTGTGGTGTTCTTGGAACTATCTTCTCTCTGCAAATTCCAAGCTCTGAATAGTACCTATCAAACTCTTTGCTACAATATTCACCTCCATTGTCTGATCCGAGACACTTCAACTTCTTTCCTGTCTCAATCTCAACCAAAGCTTTGCATTTCTTGAAATTATCAAATACATCAGATTTATTATGAATACATAAAATCCAAGTTTTTCTAGTTGCATCATCAATAAAAGTAACATAGAAATGAGAGCCACAGAGAGATGATACCTGAGTAGGTCCCCATACATCTGTATGCACAAGTTCCAATTTTTCGCTCTTCTTTTCTTTCCCAACTCTGAGAAATCTGACTCTCTTTTGTTTTCCATAAATGCAATTTTCACATAAATCCAAATCAACATTCTTCAAACCTGGCAACAAATTCCTTGAGTGAAGAATATTCATCCCCTTCTCACTCATGTGTCCGAGCCTATGATGCCATAATGCTGCATCTACTCCTTTGGAAGTTAAAGCATTAACAGAGTTAGAAATACCATTGCATAAATACAATGTACCAACCTTTTCACCTTTTGCCTATTATCAGGGCTCCTTTGATGACCTTCCAAGCTTTATTTGTGAAAGTTGTCACACAACCTTCACCGCCTAACTGCCCTGTTGAAATTAGATTTTTCTTTAGACATGCCTTACCTCCTTTAATAGCCATTGGTTTCCATTCTGCTATTTTACAAGAACCTTACCCATTCCAACAATTTTATAGGGTTTATCATCACCCAAACGGACTTGTCCAAAATCTCCTTGAACATGAGTAAATATTTCTTGTCGGAGTTGGCATGGAATGAAGCCCTTGAATCTACAACCCAAGAATCAGTAACATTTTCGAAAGAAAGAATCAAAGCATCTTGTAACACATCACCTGTCACATTTTATTCATGATTGTTTTCTTGTTGTGCATCTCCTTTTTATCCCTTCCCAGATCTACAATATTTCTTTAGGTGTCCTCTCTTTCCGCATTTCCAGCACACTATCCCTGATCTGGACTTGGATCTGCCTTTCCTTGAATTACTGCAATAACCCGAGCTCTTTCCTCTTTCCATTCTTCTTCCCCTAGACTCTGCACTCAAAGCATTACCCGATGTCTCACCAGAGCTTTTCCGTCGCATTTCCTCACTAAGGATAGCACCGACAACATCATCAAACTTTAAAGTACTAGATCCAAAGACAGAGTTACTAATGGCCATAACTAAACCATTCTAGCTTTCTGGAAATGAGCACAGAAACAAAAGAGCCCTAACTTCATCATCGAAGTTTACCCCTATAGAACTTAACTGACTGGTAACTATATTAAAATCATTTAAATAGTGTGCAACAGATCCACCTTCCGACATCTTCATATTAAACAAATGTTTCATAAGAAATAACTTGTTTGAGGCGGGTGATTTTCCATATAGTTGTGACATACGCATCAAACCCTTTGTTGTTGTTTCCTTGGAAATATTGAAGGCAACTGACGCCGCAAGGCACAACCATACGGTTCCAAGTGCCTTTCTATCGAGAATGTTCCATTCCGCATCTGTCATGGCTGTCGGCTTCTTTGTTTTTCCGCTCAACGGTAGGTATAAATATTTCTGATACATATAATCTTCTATCTGCATCTTCCACAATGGGAAGTTTTGGCCGTTAAATTTCTCGACCCTAAATTTACCATCTTTCACCATTGCTCCCACTCGAACCAGGAACCCTTCTTTCCTGCAAGTTTATCAGCCAAATAGACCTTCGGCACTGATACCAGTTGTTATAAAATTAAATATTATAGAGAAATGCAACACATAAAATATGCCGAAAATACAAGCACACAAAACACATAAAACCAGAGAGATACAGATATACGTGGTTCACCCAGTTTCAGCTACGTCCACCCCGAACAGCCAATCCTTCCTTTCTATTATCCAAAAAAAATTAAGAGACAAAACCTACAACAGATCCATTGTAATATCCTATGTTCTCTCTCACAGTCTCCCTATCCATTTCTCGCTCTAAGAATACACCCATAATACATAGCCACAATACAATACCCTCATATATACATGGGGGTTGCATTCTAGGGAAAAAAACCCTAAAGTAAACATAACTTCGACCGTCATATCATCCACTTATGAACAACCCAGATTGACTAGAAATTACTATACTTTTACAAGGCAATTTTACATCTGTTTTTAGCTTCAGGGGTGTTGCCCCCAAGATCCCCGCTAGGGGGGGGGCTTCGAAAAGTGTTGTGGCCCCCCCTAGACCCCCCACGACAGTGATTAATTATAGGCGGCATTGCCGCCACTTTTAAGGTACAGGGGTCCAATGTTGTGATATAAAGTAGAAAAGATAATCAGGCTCCACACCCAACAACATGCACCTGTAAGTGTGAAGAAAAGGGAGATAATGAAGAAGGTCTTTGAGATGAATAATATGCTTACTTCACGAGAAAACTACAAATTGGTAAGGGACAATTCAAAGGTAAACTTCCATTGATATGTTTCAGCTGTAATGAGGTTGGCCATTTTGCAGAAAATGTCCAAACAAAAGTAATGGCAACTCAAAAGGAAAGAAAGGCTTTAATAAATTAATCAAGCAAGGAGAGAGTATTTTTTATGGCGAAGCACAATAAACCCAAGCACAATAAGCAAGAGGTATCAAACAACGAAGAAGAAGGATTGACCATATAAGAATTTTATAAGGAAGCAATCAAGCTTATAAAATATCTCAAGGCAGAGAAGATCCGTTCCAATACTCTTGAAGAACAATTTCAAGGTCTCAAAATTGAAGTTGAAGAACACAAATGCATTGAAGATTCACTTCAAAAGAAGTTGGAAGAAAGCAACCAAGAAAGGGAAGAATTAGAAGCCGAAGTAGTCTCGCTGCGTGAGGAAGTGAAGAAAGGAAAAACTATCCAAAACTATGCCAACAGCTCAAGGGCATTGGAAGAACTCATCAACAATCAACGATCTTACAACGAAAAAATTGGCATCGGTTACAAAGAAGAAGAAGCAGGACCTTCTACAACAAAATACAATGAACCTATGAGATCTGACATGCATGAAGACTTCATTGGACAAGATTCGCAAGAACAACCTTGGAAGACAATTCCTCGATGAAAATTTCCATCCAGGTACCAGCATATTTTTTATGGCTACTGTTATTCATGTGGAAAATTTGGTCATAAGCTGTAGAATGTCGCACGTACCCTAGGAACGAATATAATTCCAGGAGATCTGTCAAATATGAACCTCCCAGGGCTCAGCGAAATATCAATAGATTTGAACATTTAAGAAATAATATTGAATGTTACAAATGTCGAAACTTTGGACACATAGCCAAATATTGCAGACTTGAAAATCCTCCAGAAGAATCTTCGAAGCCACAGAATGAACGAACATCGAAGAAGAAGAAGAATGATAATTGTGCTCTCACTCTCAAGGCTCAAAAGAACAAAGACGTGTGGTATGTTGATAGCTGTTGCTCAACGCATATGACTAGAGATAGAAATAAATTTGTATCTCTGAAAGAGAAGAAGGATGGAACTGTGTCCTTTGGAAATGATGGATCTTCAAATGTTATAGGATGAGGTACTGTCACTCTCGGAAGAAAACATGTTCTAGCTAAGAATGTTCTATCGGTTGAAAACATGAATCACAATCTGCTCAGTGTTGGACAAATGTGTGATCAGGGACACACAATACTATTCAACTCCACGAAATGTGAAATCAGGAAAGGCGTGTATGGTGAAATTGTGGCTACAGCAATTCGAGCTCCAAATGAAATATATGTTCGGGATGAAGCAACTAAAGCATGTCTAATAGCTAAAGAGGATGATACAATAACTGATAGCAATGATGATCGACTAAGTAACAATTTTGCTATAAAGGTGCAAAGTGATTTAGAGATGTCTTTACTTGGTTGCAAATTGAGCATTGACGACTCATCTAGGGATGTGAATCAAAGGTTGTACAAATATATGATTAGTAGTCTTCTATATGTAACAGCCTCCCGACCAAATTTTATGCAAGCAGTTGGAAAAGTAGCAAGATTCCAAGAAGCACCAAAAGAATCACATATTAAATATTCGCCAGCATTGGAATATCTTTTCCAGAAGCTTTGGATTCTCCCAAGTTCTCACTAGATTTTCCTTTATCAGAATATAAAGGGGGAGTGGAAGTGTGTACAGCTCTGCAGGAAGGTTGTGTGTCAACGTGAGTGGAAGTGTGTACAGGTCCACAGAATGGTCGAGAGAATTTTGTAGGAAGAGGTGTCATGATCACAAGGGGAGTACTTGTGTTGCCATCAATGCCAAAGGGGGAGATTGTTGATCAGCGGTTGTCATTAATGTCAACCCAAGCAGCACCAGGGGCTAACCCAATACTGCATGGGAATTTTGACCTACCAAATTAATATATTCTGGGTCAATAATTCTTTTTATGGTTTCTACTTGTCGAGATGTTTCTGTTGATATATGGCACGCCATGTAATTCTTCACGGTTTGAGAGATATTCATGTTTGAAGTTTGTACTCCCAGTTAGTGGGCTAAAACCCCATGGGGTTGGGGAATGGGTCATTGAAAAGTCATAATTAATATTTTTTAAGCTCCCAAAATCCCCCCCCCACATTCACTTGTTGAAGCCCCTCTCAACTTAAGCATTCATATATATTGTGATCTTCATTTCCTCCTTAGGTAAGGGATTTGGCCATATGAAACAAGTCATCGTGGAATTTTCACTCTAAATTTTTTTGTATGAAGGCTCAAAAGCTGAAATTTTTATGAGGCGGAGACGAAATCCTAAGGAAGTTGCAATAAACATTTCAGACCAATTTGCGCAATATTTGTGAAGATATGATCTATGGAAGTAAGGGTTTTTGCAGGCTCTTGAAATTCATCTCAAAGAAGTGGCCGTGGTAAAATCATCATAACTTTCTCTCTGAGTATCAGATTGGAATTTTTTAAAAAGTGGAAAATAATTCACAGTCTGTATTTTTTTCTCTATTAATTCCAGAGGAAAATAAATAAACAGTGACACGTAGCATGTATTACAAGTGTGCTCTGCTGAAACAGTTCATAATTAGGGCAGTGTGAGAAATTGGGTATAACTCTCTCTTGAAGAATCCAAATTGGGTCAGATCTGTGGCATTGGAAAGAAGACTCAAATGAATACTACAGGACTAAAAATCAGATATTGAGGATCTGAAATAATAGAGATACACCAGATTCAATATCGAGCTACTAGAAGGCAAGAAAAATCTAGATCATGTGTTGTCAAGGATTGCAAAGGACCAGGATTTCTACAGCAGAAAAGAAAAAAAAGGTGCAGCATAGGGTAGCATGACAAGAGAAGAAACCAAGGTGCATAACAGCAGCAAGAATTTCATCATATGAAGTCCTCAAGTGGGCAGCACTACATATAATCATTGTAAAGGTATCATTGTACTTCGTCATTGTAAATACATTATTGTACAAATTGTACTAGTGTCTATCTGCCAAGGGTTGAAGAGGCAGTGTTGGGAGGTCTAGGATCATCATTAGGTGGTTGTGTCAAAGTTGGAGTTATGGTCTAGTATATCTTCTTCTTCTACATCATTCTATATCATTGTAAAGTGGACCATTTTCCCTGGTACGGGAGTCCATTCTTCTTTTATTCTTCTATAGGGTGGTAGGGTGGTGCTAGGGTGAGTTGTAACTCATTGGGTGTTGGGGCATCCATTCAGTTGACTACTGAAGAATCTCGGGCATTGGAGCGTCCATCCAGTGGGAGCTGGAGAAGAATGCTTTTCTAGATTCTAGGAAGTTGGAGCTTTATTTTCAATTGGAGTTGAAAATAATTATTAGAAAAGCATTAGGTGGTTTTTGTCCCGGAGTGGGTTTCCACCTTAAAAAATGTGTGCATTTTTGTTCCTCTTGTTTGCTGCTATCATTGTACAAACAATGATAATAATTGAAGATTAACTAATGCTCTAATTGAAATAAATACTGATTCACCCCCCCTCGATGTTTCAACAAGAAGAATTTACATATCCCTCTACATATGCCTTCCTCATTTAAGTTATATATATATATATATATATATATATATATATATATATATATATATATATATATATATATATATATATATATATATATATATATATATATCTGTTGTTATGAAACAATCTCCAAAAATAGAAGACTGGATAGATCAACGTCTTTTAAATCAGCCACTTTGAGGGGGAAACCTCCTTTACATTACATAAATGAAAAATTGTTGGATTATACAAATAGAAAAACCGCCCTTCTATATATAGGAGTCCATGGTGTCACAATATAATCCTAGTCAACCTAACAATAATAATGTAAGGGCACAATAATAACAATATGGGGGCTATAGTGCTACAATAATAAAAATAAGGGGGCTACACTAACAACAATAAGGGGAGTACTTGTGTTGCCATCAATGCAAAAGAGGGAGATTATTGATCAGCGGTTGTAATTAATGTCAACCCAAGCAGCACCAAGGGCTAACCCAATACTGCGTGGGAATTTTGACCTACCAAATTAATATATTCTGGGTCAATAATTCTTTTGATGGTTTCTACTTGTCGAGATGTTTCCGTTGATATATGGCACGCCATGTAATTCTTCACAGTTTGACATATATTCATGTTTGAAGTTCGTACCCCCAGTTAGTGGGCTAAAACCCCATGGGGTTGGGGAATGGGTCATTGAAAAGTCATAATTAATATTTTTTAAGCTCCTAAAATCCCTCCCACATTCACTTGTTGAAGCCCCTCTCAACTTAAGCATTCATATATATTGTGATGTTCATTTCCTCCTTAGGTAAGGGATTTGGCCATATGAAACAAGTCATCGTGGAATTGTCACTCTAAATTTTTTTGTATGAAGGCTCAGAAGCTGAAATTTTTATGAGGTGAAGCCGAAATCCTAAGGAAGCTGCAGTAAAAATTTCAGACCAATTTGCGCAAATTTTTTGGAGATATGATCTATGGAAGTAAGGGTTTTTGTAGGCTCCTGAAATTCATCTCAAAGAAGTGGCCTTGGTAAAATCATCATAAATCTCTCTCTGAGTATCGGATTGGAATTATGTAAAAGGTGGAAAATAATTCATAGTCTGTATTTTTCTCTCTATTAATTGCAAAGACAAATAAATAAACAGTGACATGTGGCACGTCGTACAAGTGCGCTCTGCTGAAATAGTCCATAATTAGGGCAGTGTGAGAAATTGGGTATAACTCTTTCTTGAAGAATCCAAATTGGGTCAGATCCGTGGAATTGGAAACAAGACTCAGAGGACTACTACAGGACCAAAAATTAGATATTGAGGATCTGAAATAATAGAGATACACCAAATTCAATATCGAGCTCCTAGAAGGCAAGAAAAATCTAGATCATGTGTTGTCAAGGATTGCAAAGGACGAGAATTTCTACAGCAGAAAAGAAAAACAAGGTGTAGCAGAGGGTAGCATGACAAGAGAAGAAACCAAGGTGCATAACAGCAGCAAGAATTTCATCATATGAAGTCCTCAAGTGGGCAACATTGCATACAATCATTATAAAGGTATCATTGTACTTAGTCATTGTAAATGCATTATTGTACAAATTGTACCAGTGTCTATCTGCCAAGGGTTGAAGAGGCAGTGTTGGGAGGTCTAGGATCATCATTAGGTGGTTGTGTCAAAGTTGGGGTTATGGTCTAGTATATCTTCTTCTTCTACATCATTATATAACATTGTAAAGTGGACCATTTTCCCTGGTATGGGAGTCCATTCTTCTTTTATTCTTCTATAGGGTGGTAGGGTGGTTCTAGGGTGAGTTGTAGCTCATTGGGTGTTGGGGCATCCATTCAGTGGCTACTGAAGAATCTCGGGCGTTGGAGCATCCATCCAGTGGGAACTGGAGAAGAATGCTTTTCTAGATTCTAGGAAGTTGGAGCTTTATTTTCAATTGGAGTTGAAAATAATTATTAGAAAAGCATTAGGTGGTTTTTGTCCTGGAGTGGGTTTCCACCTTAAAAACTATGTGCATTCTTGTTCCTCTTGTTTCCTTCTATCATTGTACAAACACTGATAATAATTGAAGATTAACTAATTCTCTAATTGAAAGAAATACTGATTCACCCCCCCTCTCAGTATTTCCAATGAGAATTACATATCCCTCTACATATGCCTTTCTCATTTCAATTATATATATATATATCTGTTGTTATGAAACAAGCTCCAATAATAGAAGACATGATAGATCAACATCTTTTAAATCAGCCACTTTGAGGGGGAAACCTCCTTTGCATTACATAAATGAAAAATTGTTGGATTATACAAATAGCAAAACCGCCCTTCTATATATAGGAGTCCATGGTGTCACAATATAATCCTAGTCGACCTAACAGTAATAATGTAAGGGCACAATAATAACAATATGGGGGATATAGTGGTACAATAATAAAAATATGGGGGCTACACTAACAACAATAAGGGGATACACTAGAATTATAGGGACCTAACACACACACACACACATATATATATATAATTCAAAGCATAGTCACATACTCACTTAAATGGATAAAAAAAATCCATGATAAATGACTTCTCTTTGTCTTTATGAATATATTTACAAAAATAATAGAATCATTTATTTATTACAGTTATAACTAGATCCTACAAATCATTTTAGATAACAATATAACATATACAAATTTTGAATGATTTGGTTCTCATTCCCATTACAAGGAATTCTTAGGAAAGAGATCTACAATATTAATCACCAGATATGTTGTTGAACTTCTTATGCACACGATACAGTTTGACCATAACTTTGATCAATGATTCACGCTTATTCACAAAGACCTAGGTGTGAATGGAGAAAAATATTGTTGTTAGCTTGAGAACAATGAGGGGTGGAGTGAAACTATGTTTTCCTATATCGATAAACTATTTTCCTTTTTATGTTTTTTTTTAATTTAATAAATCATTCATTAGTGAGAAACAAATTATAACAGTATATTTAATCACAATATGATAAGAAGTTAACACATGTAGAAACCATGAGAATTATATAATCAAGAATGCACATAAGACACCATCAAACACATAGGGATGCTAGATGTTAGGTGGAAATGATTCGGGGAGAAAAAACAATGTATGATTTTATTCTCTTCTTATGATTATGAAAAATATTCTTTATATCATTCACTCACCACCACTACTGTGTGATCCTCGACATGCGATGCACACGAAAAACCACTCGCTCTATGAAACTACCTAATGGAATCCACCACTTCTTCAACTATACACAGGACCCAACCTTCAATAGTTACTCTAACCACCACCAAAGGGAATCAACCACTCTCAATTTTTCATGCCACCACCAAAGGGAATCAAACACTCTCAATTTCTCATGCCATCACCCAAAGGAAGTCACTACTCTATGAATAAGTGAGCCCCCACTTTCCCACTAAAAGCTCCAATCTTGAAATCCTTCTGAAAAATATCTCATACATTTTCGAACTAGGGCCCACTGATCTTTGCATAAAAAAATTTAGGCCATGTTTCATCAATTTTCATACTAGACCCATAAATACTCTTTGCTCATCGACACAACTTCAATAAAAAATTATTCCCAATTAATCATCATCAACCCTAACTGAACAAAATTATCTCTACCCCTCTCTATTAATGACAATCAAAAGTATTAAATATGTCACTATCAATGTAAAAGAACATCAAACTGACTCTTAAACAAACTCAATAACATTATTCTCAGATTACATATGAAAAAACTTATACATACATCAGGACATACTATGACAATATCAATCACAAAATAGACAAAAAAATACAAATCCATACATATTCAAGGCATACATGGATCTCACACCAACAATAAACCCCCGTAGTACAAGCATGCCTACACTATAAAACAAGTGATTCCTAAAGGAAACAACATAAACCTTGTCTTTACATCCAACCTCATCGCTTTGCATACTATCATAATCATGTTTCAAGCTCACAACAACTATAATTGTCTTATTCAATGATCGATGGACTTGGCCTCTAATCTCACCACTTCTCTGCATGTATAGATGAACATTAATCTCCATATCGCTCCACACTCTACTCAATGTAAACTACAACCCAGCTCCTCAACCATCAAAGTATGTATTTAATTTCACTCTGCCTTTGAATCACTGCCATATTACATGATCATCCATTTTGTATATAGTTTTCTACAAGTAACACACTAAACACTCAACATCAAGATCGGTCTTCTAGCTCATTCAATCTATTCATAGGTTATCACCTTAATATCTCATTTGGAAACCTTTAATTGAGTTGTAGCATCATATATTTAAAATGGTTCCCGAAAAATTACCTCTAACCTCATCACATCGATTCATTCATTTCCGAAGCACAAAAATCATTGTTATAAATGATTTTAGACTAAATCAATGGACCAAGAAAAGTGCTACACATCTCATTCATTATTGCTCGTGGAATAAATCCAAAAGGAAATTCATTAACACTTCAACCATGAAGACCGAATTTACCATGAATAAATTAATGATTACTTCATCATTCATTATATTCACAATACTATATATGACCAAATAATAATAAACATTATAGAGACGGTCGAGACCCTTCGATTGCAAAAATTCCTTTAGAAAACATAGTGGCTAAAGGCCATAGTTTTTACTTTCTTCACCTATAGGAAATGTAACGGGGAAAGAACAACAAGCTTATGAATATTATTTCAAGCACACAAAGTAAGAACTACGAAAATATTGCAAGTGTCACATGAATCGAGAAGCAAGCGTGTGGAAATCCTGGAAAACTTAACACTCCTCCATCCAAAACCACTTCCTCCTCCATTAATGCTTCCTCATAAACCTCAGCACCATGTTACACTTCAATAACATATAAATGTATATGTCAGAAATTATATCATTATGAAATCAATCCTTAAATGGTTTAACATTAGTGCCCAGGTAGGACACTCCATGGTTGAAATAAATACCAACACCATGCTACAAACAATATCCCCCTTGGCATTGATGGAAAACTATAACCACTATATCGATCTGATATTCATTTTCATCTTACTAGAAAGTCTCGTTTGCTATTGGTGGTTGGTCAAATTCTCCCCCTTTGGCATCAATGGAAAAGGGTGACCTTTCCTCGCTGAAATAGCATGATGACAACATACTAAACTCTAGTGATACCAACTGTTTCCTAATGAAATATGACCAACTACAACACCTACAAAAGAGTCATTAGAAATCAATGAAATATGTTATGTATACTTGGAAGCAATGTGACATCATGGCAGCAAAGCTAATGACATTGCCTTATCTTATTAAAAATGATCCCCTTAAGCATGTGCTAGGATAAAACCAACTCTCCAACATATTTTTCAAGGAATTTGCAGATACATATGCCTCCTAGACACATTCAAAAGGCTATTGAAATTGACCAATAAATCCATGAAAAAATTATGAGCGTGAAAATACGAGGCTTAAAATGATAATAGAGTAATATATCAATGAAATACAGAGTTAAAACAATGACACCAAAAGGCCCATACATGGCCATAAAATGACTCGCCTCTATAATACATACCTGGAAAAATACTCACTCCTATACATGGATGAACCAAATGATAAGAAAGTGGATTTAGGGATACTCAATGCACAAAACATTTCTTAATGGCTGATTCAAATGACTCACAATATTTCATGCTTAAATACATTCATCTCTCTTGTGCATGGCTGAAATAAATGATGCTCTTCTATGCATAACTAGTATAAGTGTCTTTCGACCAATTTTCCAATGATAGAAAAATGCATCCAGTTGTATGATATACAATATTTTTATTCACATATAAAACATATTGAACTACTACAAAATAATGAGAAAAATAAATATTAAAATTAAATAAAACCCTTGAAACTGTAATTCCATGCAGATTTCCCCTACTTACTTCAATATATAGCTCATATATTACAGTCATAGCAATCTCAAGTTCAAATTTAAGAACCATTGCATCATCCTCATCTTGACCAATTAGATCAGAATGTCTATCATCACAATTATCCAAAGCACAACTAAGAAATAATTCATCAAAATTTTTACCTTTAAATCTACCTTGCTATAATACACTATTTTTGGAATGGATCTTCTTGATAGAGGTGCTCCTTTACATTCTCTTTTCATTTGTTGGATCTATTGCTTCTTTCATCTCCTTTTGTTCTTATTGTCACGATTACCTGTTATAGGCTTCTCAGGATATACATCATTATTTACATGTGGTTGTAATACATACACTCCCTTTTTAAAGCCAAGAAAAAATATTACAAAGGGATATCTTTGGATGCTAAGAATATTATCCAAGTCCTTCGTGCTCTTCTCCTGCTTCAATGGATTATCTTTATGTTCTAACTAATTCCTCATAGAGACCACTTCATCCTATACTCTTTCAACTCATCCGTCTCTTCCTTAGTTGATTGGAAATCACATATTATTCTCCACTTTCTTCTTCAAATAATGTCTTCAAATAAATAAATTTGTTTCAAATATTTGAAGCAAAGGAGGTTGATAAGGAGGTTGATGCATAGCTGAAATAAATGATGCTCTTATATGCATAGCTAGTATAAGTGTCTTTCAACCAATTTTCCAATGATAGAAAAATGCATATAGTTGGATGATATGCAATATTTTTACTTACATATACAACGTATGGAACTTCTACAAAATAATGAGTGAAATAAATATTAAAATTAAATAAAACCCTTGAAACTGTAATTCCATGCATATGTCCCCTTAAGCTCATATAACTTTTTTACATCTTAATGATCCTGCAAAATTGATTATGCGTTTGGGATCTTGGTTGCTCCATGATTCATCTCCAAGTTGTCTTCATGTCTTCCACATGGTTCCATGTTACTATCATACACTCCCCCTGAGATGATGCAGACCTCAGACTCTTATTCTGTAGTCATTTATGAATAATTATAAGAATACTGGATTGTAGTAGGGACTAAATTCTCCTACGTTTCTTGTTATTTTTCATTATTCTTCCATACTTTGGTAAGTTTCTTGCTGGTATGTACATTCCCTTGTTGCTTTCAACTAGGCCTACTCTACCTTAGCCACTTCTTTTTTCTGATTTGTCTAGAAATCTAGGACAACTTACAATCTTTATCCATACAACCAAGGTTATTAGAAGTATAAAACCTCACATGACCAATATATGAGACAAGAGGATCAAATATTTTTCTCATCGGGTAATATCTCTACCTTAAATTGGTCATCCGTTTACTCCATACATGATATTTTCAATCAACTACCTTGTGGCCAAATAGGTTAGAAGGAAAAAAATAACCATTATATGAATTTGTACATCTGAAGGTTCTCTCCTTGGCTACACTTTCTTCCCAAACTATTGCATACTCTAATGATTAGACTACATAATATTATCCTACAACTAGCTAAAACATGGCCATAGTTGTGCTAGATGTAGCATTCAACCTCATCCATCAAATGAGAAAAGGGGTTTTGACTCCTGTGAAATATGCTAACTTCAACTCTAGGAGCGAATCATTAGAGAAATTTGGAGGTAAAAAATACCCCTCAAAACAAAAATGTACAACTAAAATCAACTTTTTAAGAAATAATAGAATTCAAGATGATGATGTCAACCATGGGGGATGATTCACCATTTTTGGAGTAAAAATATAAAATAAGAATAAAAATAAAAAAACTACTTTTTCAACTCATATTTTCGAGTTATATCCCCACAGTTTTACTCAAATTTCAAGCGCGAGAAATTTTTGGATGAAAAATTTAATTCTCAATCCAAGGACTACCCATGTTGTATGATTTCAATGAACCCATCTACACCAAAAATGAGAAATATATGAAAAAGCATGATTGCAACCAAATTTTTTCATGTATTTAACTTGTTTTTTGTAGCATAAGGCATAAAGTATGCAACATGGGCAATCCTTCAATTATTATTTAAATTATGCATCCAATGAGTGATCCCGCTCAAATTTTGAGCAAAATGTTAGGGATGTAAGATGAAAATATGAGTTGAAAAATAGATTTATTCTTTCCTCCCTAAAAAATTTAATTAGGTAATCTGATCTTATTTTATTATTTCCACTATGATTTTCTAATATTACTTAGGAGGCCCATTTTATACCTCAAAATATCTCGAATGAATATTCCTGATAAAGGTGCTCCTTTACAGTCTCTCCTCATTTTTTGGATATGTTGCTTCTTTACTGTCTTTTTGTTCTTATTGTCATGATTACCTGCTATAGGCTTCTTAAGATATACATAATTATTTACATGTGGTTGTGAGATATACTCTCCCTTTTGAAAGCCAAGAAAAAAATCTGATGAATGGAGATCTTTGGATACTAAGAATATTATCCAAGTCCTTGGTGATCTTATCCTACTTCAAATGATTATATTTCTATTCTAACTAATCTCTCATAGATACCCCTTCATCCTCTACTCTTTCAACTCATCCCTCTATTTCTTAGTTTATTGGTGACCACATATTCGTCTCCACTTTCTTCTTCAATCAATGGCTTCAAACTGATAATTTTTTCTTTGAAATCAACCTCCTTGGCATCAAATATTTGAAACAAATTTTCTTGTTCATGGCACACTATTGTCATCCTACTTACTTCAATAGATAGATTAGATATTACAACCATAGCTAACTCAAGTTCAAATTTAAGAACCATTGCATCATCCTCATCTTGACTGATTAGATCAGAATGTCTATCATCACAATTATCTAAAGCACAACTCAGAAATAATTCATCAACAATTTTACCTTTAGATCTACCTTGTTATAATACTATTGGTTCTAATTTTCTAATTTTTCCTCATTTTTATTAGCAAAAATTGAAAGAGGGGGATGGATCTCATTTGGCTAGGAATTTTTTTATGGAGATCCATTCTTCTCTTTCTTCTTTTATCTCTTCTTCTCTCCATTTCTAATGATACTCTCTCCGCCATAAAACACATGCAATATCTCCCATATGTGCTTAGTATATTTCAGATAACATATCTTCTATATATCTGCATTGTGAATATTTTCATAGATCACACATTTTTCTTAAGCATCTTTCTACATTTCTTTATTTGAAAAAGGATCCTTGCAACATACTTCACATACCAACTTCCATGCATTATATCCACTGTCTAACAATTCAGTTGTAATTTTCTCTTTTGATACCTAGTAATTTTGAGCATCGATCAAATACAAAAATTGATGATCCATAAAAAAAATATCAGAATTCGCCATTATTTTCCTTCCAACGGACAAGCTATACCTGAAAGCACTCATTCTAGCACCAATTGTTTGGAGATTTAAAATACTGAGGGGGGAATGGGTCAATTTATATTGTCACAAATGGATAAACTATTTTCCCTTTTACCTTTCTTTCCAATTTACTAAAATAGTCAATAGTGGGCAGCATATTATAACAACATATATACGCACAATATGATAAGAAAATAAATCATTCATAAACCATGAGCATAATATAATCAATAATGCACATAAAAAACCATAAAGCACATAACGACATTAGATGTTAGGTAAAAATGCTTATGGGATAAAAACCAATATAAAATTTGTTTCTCTTCTTATTATGAAAATTATTCTTTACATCATTCAGTGACCACCACTAGTGTGTAAGCCCAAATTTTTTTTACACACAAGAAATCACTGGCTCTAGGAAATTATTTGATGGAAGCTACCACTTCCTCAACCATGGACAAGCACAAACCTCCCGTAGTTTCTTTGAGCACAACTAGAGGGAATCAACCATTCCCAATTTATCAAGACACAACATGAACTAAGCCACCACTTTCCCATGGAAGGCCCTAACCTTCAAATCATTATTGGAAAAATTTCATACATTTTCAAACTAGATCCCACTGATCTCTGGACAAGACAATGTAGGCCGCATTTCATAAATTTTCATACTAGACCCACAAACATTATATGTTCATCAACATAACTGCAATAAAAAATTATTCCCACTCATTCAACATCAATACTAACTCAAAAACAATATCTCTAGCCCACTATCTCACTGAGAAGCTAAAGCAACAAAATATCTCACTATCAACATAATATAACATTAAACTGACTCCTAAACACACTTAGCAACATTATATGCATACAACATAGGCAAAAAAATTATAGACACATCAATATATACTTTAACAATAACAATTCTCTCAATCACACAATGAACAAAAAAATAAAATCCATACATATGAATAGAATCCATGGGTCTCACACTAAAATACTACACCAACAATATACTAGTGTATTAAAAACATGCCAACACTCTAAAACAAGGGATATGTAAAGGAAACATAAAAGAAAATTCTCTACATCAAGCCTCATTTTTGTGCATACTCTTATAATAATATTTCAAGCTCATAAAAGATACAGTTGTCTTATTCTATAATCTATGTTCTCAACCTATGGTCCAATTGCTTCTCTTGTAGCACAATTTAACATTAAATTCCAGGTCGCTCCACACTCTACTAAATGTACTCTTAAACCAATCTCATAAACCATAAATGTTTGCATTCAACTACAATACCTATTAATCATTGATCCATCAAATTATCACACATTATCTAGGTATTCTGCCATAGGTAACACAATAAACAGTCAACATCAAGGTCACTTTACTCAGCTCATTCAATCCATTCATAGACTATCACCTTAATCTCTTATTAACCAACCTTTAATCGAGTTGTAACATCATATATTTGAAGCGATTACCTATAAATTAACTTATACCTCATCACATTCAAAAATTCATTTTTGCACTATGAAAATACTTGTTCTTAATGATATTAGACCAAATCATTAGACCATGCAGACCACTATTCAACTTATTCATTATTCCTCGTGGACTAAATCAAACAGGTGTTGTGTTCATAGTTCAAATTTTATTAGCAACTTCTATGTTTAAACTATAAATTGAGGATTTCAGCTCTTACTCATTTATCCTTCATTTGTAGTAGATCCTGGAGGGTTCAAACCCCCTGCAACTCCTCGTGCTCTAGAACCTAAAAAACACATTAAGGGAATTTTGAGGTCTAAAATGGGCCTCCTAAGAAAAATGTACAACCAAAATAAATTTTATAAGAACCTATAGGATTGAAGATGATGATGACAACCATGGGGGATGCGTCACCATTTTTAAGGTAAAAAAGTAAAAATATTAAAAAATAATAAAATAATAAAACTACTTTTTCAACTCGTATTTTAAACTTATCTCCCTAAATGTTTACTCAAATTTCAAGCAGGAGTACTCATTGGATGAAAAATTTAATTCGTCATCCAATGAGTATCCATATTTCATACTTCTGATAGACCCTACTAAACGAAAAATGTGAAATACATGAAAAAACATGATTGCAATCACGTTTTTCATGTATTTCTCATTTTTCATGTAGTAGGGTCCATCAAAAGTATGAAACATGGCTAATATTTGGATAAGGAGTCAAATTATGCATCCAACGAGTGTTTCCACTTGAAATTTGAGTAAACCCATAGGGAGATATGTTGAAAATACGAGTTGAAAAAATAGTTTTTTTTCTTTTTTCCTTCTAAAATTTGATGATGTAATCTAATCTTACTTTATTATTTCCACTATTATTTTATAATTTCCTTAGGAGGCGCATTTTAGAGCTCAAAATTACCCTAATGATTAAGAACAAGCACAAAAACTAGTTGTACAACATATATGTCCTAGATGTTAGAAAATTATCATACATCATCTCATAAAGATAACATGAAATAAACCATTCAAGATTATTAAGCATGTATAAGAGACATATAACACATCAACATCAAGAATAGGATAATACTTTTTTATTGATAACATGTAAAAAAAAAATAGTGGATACCTCACATGAGATCTGCCATGGCCTTGAGAAAAACCGTCCTCCAGATTCGTCCAACCCTAGCCTCACAAAGCTTCTTCCAGAAATGGTGCACAAAGGATGTCACATAGAATGAGAGTGATCATCACAAGGAAACAAGGGTTTCTTGAAATTTGGGAAGTGTAAGAGGCACAGGGAAATATTAGACTTGCTCAGGGTTATAACAAGCTATAATGTCAATAATATTCTCTCTCTCCTCCCTTAGGAAATTACCTTGAGGGGTATTTATACTTCCTCAAATTAGTTTTCTTAGCTGGGGAATAGTTAGGCCACGGGCTGGGGTAGTTAATTTACAAGAAAAACCATAAACCTCACCTCAATAATAGGGAAATTTTATATTTTTTAATACTTTAACAAGCATACATGGGTCAGCTATGGATAAACCTCCGTGTGCATGCGGAAAAAAGTGGCAAAGTTGCGTATGGATTTTAAATATTGGTTTTTGAGGAATGTGACCAAGTCTGAATGGAACAGCTTCCCAATGCCAATGCATAATTCATAAAGTATATATAGGTGATAAATGATGCTATGACTGATCCCCCTAATATATAAGGTCAGAAGGGGTACATGAGGGCCGAAATCTATTATGTGCGAAGAAAGAACCTTGCTAGAACTAGAGAGGACCTCACCAAATTTTAGCTTGCCAAAAACCAGTGATAGAAATCAGAAATATAGGTCATGTCTGAGGTGGGAATACCTATTCTCAATGAAAGAAAGTATGTACGCATATCAAGTATGGAGCGGATCCAATATGTATACAAGTATAACTAAAATGTGAAGTAGTAGGTGTAGCCTAAAGAATGAATCTAACTCTTTCCTCCAAGCCTTTACAGTGCTTGAGGAAGATCCATCAAATGTAGGCAAATGGAATCTATTGTGCCTTTTTCTTATTTCTTGTTGTAGGATCTTCTTTCTTCTTTGATTTTGAAGAATTTTTGGAGAGTTATATTCTCCCTGAATTCTTTAGACTGTGAATTTTACTCTTGTAGATATATAATTAGTGTCTCATGAGTCTCACGTTCCATATTTATTATTTATTCATTTCTATACCATTCACCTTCCTCAAAGAAAGTGGGCATAGTAGATCTTTGAGGATATCTATGATTCTCTGGTTTTCTTTGGTGCTGATAAGAACTGTGTGGACCTTCCTCGTCTAATATTCTTCTTGGATCCTTCCTTTTCCTTTATATATTCATTTGATTAACCTCCTTGGACAGATATTGTAGGGATCTAAAGAGAAGAGTGGGAAAATTGCAATCCTCCTTCATAATATATCTCTTTTATCTTCTTATTCTTTTGATGTAAAAGATCAAGTGTCCACAAGTTGAGCCAAATATCATGCTTTGATACCACTATGATATCCCAAAAATGGAATAATGCACTAATACACAAACACAATATTTGAAACTACAAAAAGTATACATAAAATATGAACAACACAAAAATATACAGAATAGATGAGCCTTTTATTATTATTGGATATGGATTATGGTTACAACGTGCTCAAAAAATGAGACACTCAAGCCAAGAGATGGCCTAGAACGACCCTAGAATCCCCTCAAAGGAGAAACTGCGTAAGTAAAAAGCCGTTGGAGAAAATACTGGCTGAAAATGGAGATGAAGATATATGCAAATATGCAGCTCTGATGACGCCAAGATTCTAAATCTGGGCACTATGATGGAAATCCAAGATAACCGAGAAAGGAATTTCAGATCTAAGAAGATCATAAATTTACCCTCCTAGGTTTTGATCCCTTGACTATTGGGTTATGCAGATCTGAAGCTAGATCTAATCACATGATGGTTTCAATTTGATGTACATCTATATCTCAGGTTTGAGGGTTGATCCCTCCATCAGATCTCCAAGATAGAAGCTTGAGATCTTCCTTCTTCTTCCTCCTCCACAAGATGCAGCAACTGAATATGCAGTTGATAGGAAAACTGTGTTGTAAGGGAGGGATATGCTCAAGCCGGATGTAAAATGCAGAAAATAGGCTCTAGGCTAATGGAAACAGTGATGGAAAGGTGAGGGAATGGTCCCTCATAGGATTCCTAGCTGAAGTGCTAGAAACTTCCTTCCTCCTCTAGATCTACAATGATGAAATTCACAATCCTTGATGGGACTTCTACTAATAGGAGGTCAATTATGTTTGTCATGATGTCAGATCTGAAATGAATCTCTTGGAAGAATTATCTTGAATTCCAAGTTGACATGAAAAATACTTCACTGGTTCCCCAGCTGATATACTGAAGACAACATCCTCCTCTCAAACCATTCTTCATAAATGTGTAATTTCTAAATATATGTGTTCTGCTGAGTGTAGGAATAGTGTGGCACCAATGCATGATGATGAATAGTAGCTCTGATTACCTTCCCAGAGTATTCACTCAAAGTCCCCCATGGGTAAGGATGGGATTCATGCTTGGGAACACCCTGTGCTAAATAGCACTATAGAATTAGCTAAACAACATAAGCGTGCATAGACATTTCCAAAGACAAATCTAGATCTAAACAGATCAAAAATTAATAATGAAAAGACTCCCTTCTATTGTTCATTCATATTCTTTATATAGATTATGAGCCTTCCCATGTCTCATACCACCTCATAACTGCACTATACATGTGGACATAAGTCACCATGTTGACTGCGTCGTGTCTCCATGATGTCCATCATGTATCATTAGGGGAATTTTGAGGTCTAAAATGGGCCTCCTAAGAAAAATGTACAACAAAAATAAACTTTTTAAGAACAAATAAGATTCAAGATGACGATGTTAGCTATGGGGGATGATTCACCATCTTTTAATTAAGGGTAAGAGATTATAAAATAATAAAATAATAAAACTACTTTTTCAACTCTTATTTTCAACTTATCTCCCAAATTTTTTACTCAAATTTCAAGTGGGAGCACTCTTTGGATGAAAAATTTAATTCCTCATCCAAGGAGTAACCATGTTTCATCCTTTCAATGGACCCTGCTACACGAAAAATGATAAATACATTAAAAAACGTTTTCGTAATCATGTTTTTTATGTATTTTTCATTTTTCGTGTTGCAGGTTCCATCCAAAGTATGCAACATGGGTAATCCTTGGATGAAGAATTAAATTTTTCATCCAAAAAGTAGTCCCGCTCAAAATTTGAGTAAAAAATTAGGGAGATAAGTTGAAAATATGAGTTGAAAAGGTATTTTTTTCATTTTTCCCTCTAAAATTTGATGATGTAATCAAATTGTATTTTATTATTTCCAATATTATTTTATAATTTCCTTAGGAGGCCCATTTTATACCTCAAAATTCCCCTAATGGAATGTAATGATCACCCTCTCCATCATGTCTGCATTAAATGCACCACTTCATCCACCATCTCATCATAAATGCTCTATTATCTTACATTTTATTCCCTTCATGATCTTAGTTGACGGCTTCAACCTCCATGATCTTTCTCATAAATGAGACATTATCTCAACTCCTTTCACATTAGGAAGTTTTGCCACTACTCCATAATTTATATCTAGATCTGAAATATCCACTTAGACATATAAAAAGTGGATTTCATTCATCTGTGGGGTTTGTGGGTCCCTCCACCCTCTTATTTACTTAATTAATTATGAAAATTAAGAACTCTAATATTCCAATTATCTTGTGGAAAATTGGGAATATTACAGTCCTCCTCGGCAAAATGTTTCATGCATGTCCAGCTCCAAAGTTGCCTCTCTAGAATGTCTAGAATGGCCTCCAACTAAAAAGTTAGATACCCATACTCATTAATGAATCTCCTAGTGGCAACCATATGATGACCAAATATCTCATCCACACATGAGATACATAAATGAAGTGGTCTCTTACCAAAGTGTAAAGTCCCAACTCATGAACTATCTTTGCAACCCATGATATATAGAGTAGATTGCATCTATAAATGCTCTCATCATTAGCCCTATTCGCCATGTAGGAACCAAACATAACATAAACATAGTGAAAAATAAGAAATAGAGATATATGGATGACCATGAACAATGTCAAACCATATTCTCCCAATAACAACCACCGTAGCAAAGCCTTCTGCTGCCATGCTAGATCATCATGGAAACAAGTAAGAAATCCATACTCTCTCAAAAGAAGCCACCGCAACAATGCTTCTTGCTGCCGTGCCAAATCACTATCAATATAGATATGAGAGCCATACTCTCTCTATAGAAGCCACCATATTAAAACAAATTTCTACCATACCACATCATCATTGTACCAAATATAGTGGCCATATTCTCTCAAGAGAAGCCACTGTAGCAATGTCTCTTGCTACCCCATCACATCATCATTATACCAAGTATAATGACCAAAATCCCCCAATAGAAGCCAATGTTTTAAGGCCTCTTATTGGAATGCTCCAACAATGTCATGCAATGTATGGAAATAATTCAGCCGATACTCTCCCAATAGTAATCCAAGCAACAAGGATTCGAGTTGCCTCCTTACATCATCATGATGAAATTCATGGAGAAAAAACCTAGTAATGGACATGTGGAATGTCTCATTCGAACAATACAAACAAGCTCCCTTATGCCACATCAAGTGAGAGTTATGCTTTCTCCCAAACCCAAATACATACATGAACATGAGATACATCCCAAACAGAGATACATGTAAGGACATAAGACATATCCAAAACAAGAGAAAATACATGGACATAAGTTACATCATGAGGTGTCCAAACTCTTTCATCAATAACCAGCACAACCATGCCTCCTCCTGTTACATGTCATCAGTGATATACATGGCATGGATCTATGAAATTTAATATGTTGGGTAGTATCCATACTCACCCAAAAGAAAACATCACATCCAAGATTATTTCTAGCCTGTCTCATAGTTATGCAAGTGGATTGGAAACCCCTTGCTCCATATAAAAAACCCCCAATGTGTATGATGGATCTCATTCGGAAAAAACTTGGTATCCTCCCATTGTAGGACACCAACCTCCTCAAATTATTGAAGAACTTTTCACTCCATGATATTTTGAAGTGCACCTCCATTGAGGTCTCTCCATGAGATCCTCTCATAAATGGCCCATTGGAACCCATAAGGCTCCATACATGTTGTAGGTATAGATCCCTCTTTGAGTTGTGAAGAGCTCATCAAGAAAACTTCATCTTGGAAATGGAAAGTTCTCTCCATCATGAGATGTGCACCATCTACAATATTTTTCTCCATGTCTTCATGAGTGAAGCTACCTTTAGAATGATCCAAGAATAATGGGGCCCTCTCATGATCATTGCTGCTAAGTGACAATATTGATATCTGCAGGGTGATACATGTGTTGCTTCATGGCCATATACTAATCTAAAATCATAGTTTGGCACTGTACTGAATAGGATCATGCTCTTCCATGTTCTGAAACTCCACATTTGAACTCAAAGGGTTGAATGTAGCTCAATAATGATGAGTTGAGATAGCTCTTCATCTCCTCCTTGATCAAATCAATGGTCCTCTGCACAGTGATATGTTGTTTCTTCAAATCAGCATGTTTTTCTAATCCTTGGTCATGCAATGGCCCTGGTGGCATGTTCCCATAAGTTTCAGTAAGATGTACTGAAACAATATGATATGAAAGTGGATGCATACATTGGATCAACTGATGTGTGGGAACCTCTTGCAAGACCACAAGAGTTCCTCCAACTAGGAAAATGGTCTCTCCAATTGCTGGTAAGAGTAATGGCTGCTCTTTTATCAATGTACCAGCACTGGAATTTACCTCCTCTTCCTCATTCATCTCCTGAATCATGCATGGGACTCTATATGTCAAGATATTAAGACTACCTTGAAATGATGCATGTGTCTCTCCTCTAGATACAAGTTCTTCTGCAACAGGTGGTGAATTTAGTGACTCTATCCAAAGTGACAAGAATGACATTCTCCTTTGATTTCTCAGGTAATGTCCCTTTGTGACATGTCTCTAGTTTTCTTCTATCAAAATTCTTGCTGAACATGTGAAAGAAATTTGAATATTTATTCACCCTTGCATGCTCCATGTGACCAAACCACCAATCATTGCCTTCATCTTGAAGATGAAGTGTTGCAGTCTCGAAAACCTCTCTTTCAGTGACAGGATATAGCATGAAGAATGAATCTAACTCTTTCCTCCAATATTTTACAGTACTTGAGGAATATACATCAATTGTAGGGAAACAGAATATATTATGCTTCTTTCTTCTCTTGTTGTTGTAGGATCTTCTTTCTTATTGGAGTTTGAAGAATTGTTGGAGATTTAGATTCTCCCTGAATGATCTAGACTGTGACTTGTACTCTTATAGATATAGAATAAGATTCTCATCAGTCTCAAATTCCTTATTTCTTATTTCTTCATTTCTCTACCTTTCACCTTCTTCAAATAAAGTGGGCATAGTAGTTATTTGAGGATATCTATGCTTATCTGATTTTCTTTGTTGTTGATAGGAAGTGCTTGGACCTTCCTCATCTAATATTCGTATTGCATCATTCCTTTGCCTTTATATCTTCATTCTATTGACCTCCTTGGAGAGGTATTGCAGGGATCTAAAGGGAAGAGTGGAAAAATTACAATCCTCCTTAATGACATATCTCTTTTATATGCTCCTTCTTTTGATGAAAAAGATGAAGTGTCCACAAGTTGAGCCAAAGATCATGCTCTCATACCACTGTAATATTCCAAAAGGGAGAATGCATTAATACTAAAACAAAATTTGAGAATTGCAGCAAATTAAACAAATAATCTAAAGACAACATCAGAATGTACAAGGAATCTGAGCCATTTTATTAATAGGAGGTGGATAAACCAGTACAACAATGCTCAAAATATGAAGCAATCAAGCCAAGAGATGGCATAGAATGACCCTGCAATAATATCACAAGAGGGACTGCATAACTAATGGACTGTTGGAAGAAAAATTGAGATTTCCCTGTTGCAACTGTTAGGACTACAACTACCAAAACAACAATAAGTTAGATCTAGGTAGTTCTGGAGCTCCAATGCTGTTGAAAATGTAGATCTGGCCTCTATGATGGATACCCAAGACAACCCAGAAAGGATTTTCCATATCTAAATCACCCTCTTAGTGCTTGTACTATGTATTTGTTGGGTATGCATATCTGTTGCATGAACTGAAGATATGATGGTTGCAATGATGTGCAATTATCTCTATTCAAGAAGGGTTGATCCCTTCACTAGATCCTTTGAATAAAAGCTCAAGATCTAGCTCCTCCAATCTCCTCCAATGAATGTGGTTGTTGATCACTCAACAACTTCAGAAAACTGCATTGTCAGGGAGGGAAGCTCAATTACCTACAGCTAAGATATGCAAATCATCTTTGGAATGATGGAAACAATGAATACAAGGTGAGGATATGGTCCCTCACAGGATTTCTAGCTGAAGCACTCAAAAATTCCTTCCTCCAAATTATCTATAGGACTAAACTATACAATCCTTGAGGGGATTTTTGCTGCATGCAGGTAAAACAGAATGGCCTGAACACCAGATATAGATTTGTTGCTCCTAGAATACTGAACATGAAGCACAAGTGGAAGGATGAATCCTCCACTGGTTTCCTAGCTAGAATACTAGAAACAACCTCCTGGAGATGGCACAAATACCTGATGAGGAATCAAGATCAATATAAACCTTCCTAGACTAGGCACTTAAAATCCCTTGTGGGTAAGGGTGGGATTTCAGCTCAGAAGCACCTTGTGCTAAACAACACAACAGACTTAGCTAAACATCATAAGCATGCATAGAAATTTCCTAAGATAGATCCAGATATAAACATATCAAAGAAATGAATAATTCAAGTCTAAAAACTGCCTTCTATTGTGCCTTCACCTTCATTATATATATTGTGAGCCTTCCATAGCCTAGGTCCACCTTATAATTGTGCTACCTATGTGGCCACTAGACTCCATAAAGATTGCGTTCTGTCTACACGATCTCCATAATGTTCTGCATTAAATTCACACTCTCTCCATCATGTGTGTATTTGATGCACCACTTCCTCCACTATCTCATCATAAGTGATTTATGGTCTTACCTTGAATGCACTATGATACTAATTAACCTCCTCCAAGATCCTCATGATTCTACATTTAAGCTCCATGATATTCACTCTTCCTTCATTTTAGAAACTGCTCCACTACTCCATGATTTAGATCTAGATCTAAAATGTCCACATACATAGAAAAAAATTGGATTTTATTCATATACGGGGTTTGTGGGTCCTTCCACCCTCTTATTTACTTAATTAATTAATTTTATTAAAAACTATAATATTCCAATAAATAGATGAAAATTTTATAATATTACAGTCCTCCTTGCCAAAATGTTTCTTGACCCCAAGAAACTGCCAAAGTAGATGCTAGAGAAATCTATCCCCCTCTAAATGCGATGCACACAAGCAAGGTCTCCCCATTTTCTGTAGTGAGTTATGCATGCCCAACACCAAATTTGCCTCTCTAGAATGTCTAGAGTGACCTCTAATTGCGTAGCTAGATGCCCCTCCTCAATCATGAAGCTCCAAGTGACAACCATAAGTTTTCCAACATCCTACATAATACATGAGATACATAGAAATAGGTGGTTCCTTCCACAAAAGGAAAGCTCCAACTCACAAAGCATACCTCCATCCCATGCTACATGAAGTAGTGAGAGGCTCTTCATGCCTCCATCCTTAACCTTGTTGGCCTTGTTGGATCCAAAAATCATCCCAACATTGTGCAAAAGAATAAGTAGAGACATATGGGTAGAAAAAGGTGTCAAACCATATTCTCCCAATGGTAACCAATGCATCAATGCTCCCTGCTACCAAACCACACCATCAAAATACCCAGTGGGTTGGCCATATTCCCTCAAGAGAATCCACCGTAGCAATGCATCTTGCTGCCCCACCACATCATCATCAAACCAAGTATGGTGTCCATACTCTCCAAGTAAGAGCTGTCGGAGGAATTCTTCTTGCTGTCATCCTCCATCATTGTCATGCAAAGTAGGGGAGTATGTAGGACCAAAGTTCCCCAATAGAAGCCAAAGCAACAAGATCTCTTGTTGCCTCTTCACATCATCATGTGAATCATGGAGCAACAAAAACATACTGAATGACATATGGAAGGTCATATCATTCCAATACAAACAAAATCCACCATTACACATTATGAGAGTATTATGCCATATTTCAAACAATAAAAAACACATAATCATGGGATATGTCATATGATGGCCAAACTCTCTTAAGGAAAACCAAGGTAAACATGCCTTCTTTTGATGCACTTTGTCATTGATAGACAAAGGATGAGTCAAAGAAATATGAGCCATTGGGTATTAACTATACTCACCCAAGAGTAGCTAGTGTAGCCATGCCTCCTCCTTCATTACATTAGTGATGTGCATGGCATGGATTATGAAAATATGTGTTGTTGGGTAGTAACCATACTCAACCAAGAGCAACCAGTGCAACCAAGCTTCTTGCTAGGCTATCTCATAGTTATTAAAATGGCTTGGAAACCCCTTGCTCCACATCAAAAACCATTCATACCAATCTGGATGATCGATCTCATTCTGCAAAAAATTGGTATCCTCTCATTGTAGGACACCAACCTCCTTAAAATGTTGAATAACTTTGCACTCCATGATATTTTGAAGTGCACATCCATTGAGTTCTATCCATGATATCATCTCATCAAAGGCCCATTGGAACCCATAAGGCTCCATACATGTTCTAGGTAGCGATCCCTCTTTGAGTTGTGAAGAGCTCATCAAGAAAACTTCATCTTGAAAATGGAAAGTTTGCTCCATCACAAGATGTCCACCATCTATCATCTTTTTCTCCATGGCTTCATGAGTGAAGCTACCTTCAGAATGCTCCAAGAATAATGGGGCCCTCTCATCATCATTGTTTCTAAGTGAAAATTTTATAGATCTGCAAGGTGATACATGTGTTGTCTCATGGCCACATACAATTCTAAACTCATAGTTTGGAAATATATTGATGATTAGGAGTTTGTAAATTTTGCTCAAAATTAAAAGTCAGATGATTGGGTTTAATCCAGGAGGCTTGTGTAGATCTTGTCTTGATGATTTTGGCGTCGTGAATGGTTCGAAAAACAGATGTGTATGAGGAAGATATTGCGTTCTGATTGAAATGGAAAAAAGGTGAAAATTATGACAGTTTGACCAAGTTTGACTGGGATGCACAGTCACCAAGAAAAAGAATATTCCTTCTACTATACCACTCATTGTATGACAAGTGTCATGTTTCTATTGAGTACGATATTGAGGATCCAATGAGAGGCTTCCACGTGGTTAGCCCTGAGGCTGCCACGTGTCCCTGAAACTGTATTCCAAAATTTTGTGAGAGGCAGCAGGGCTCGACCCCTTGACCTCCCTCTGAGCACGCATAATCATTTACCATTCATGCTACACAATGTTTCTTAATCTCCTAAGGCAACAACTTGTATTTATTTTTTATTTAAATTGTGTATGGGGGTTCAGAACTATCGATGGTCCTAACCCGTTAGCAATCCTTGGAGTATTTTCACATGCTAACCATTGATGGAAATCAAACCACGTGGAAAAACGAAACCCAACGACATTAACCCGTGTTTCAACCTTATTAACCGCAGTTTCTAATGGGAGTTCCGCTAACCGTTAGAATTTATAACGGTTTGGGGGTGCACATGTGGCCACCGCCCAACTGTCAAATTAAATGCATGGTCAATTCAGCAGATAAGTTAGGGGCATGCCAAAATTGGTGGGCAACCCATATTTAGCTCTAGTTAACTAGATTTCTCCACTTTTAGTGGAGCTTTCCTAGGAGATACTAGGAAAAAGTGTATGAGGCTAAATTTTCGACCATTCTGAGTGAATGAAGAGTCATTTTTGACTAATTGGAGAATTTTGAAGCCATTGGTGTAGAGAAATCAACCCTTAGATCACTATAACTACATGTAATAGAAAATTTTTGAGCATAATGAAACATTGACAAGCTCTTGGGAGCTGGACCAACAGATGTAGCCCAGCATGGGTGAACTGCTTCATCATGCTTGCTATGTAAATTTAATATGGTGACTTATTTATCTATTTTACACTGTTGTTCAGTGTTATTTATCTTTATTATATGCTTCTAATTCACTAAAAATCATCCACAAATCATGGGAAAAATCCTTAATCCTTATGCAAACTAATGAACCAATTATGCACATGTTTTTAAAACTGAAATATACTTAGCACAGCACAACTAATACAGTAATTTCAGATAAGATTGGTATCGGAGCTAGAGTTTTTATCTAGTTTTGTTTAGTGCAAAGAATTATTTAACTGTATGAAATTTTTAGATGCTTACATGGCTGAAGCTCAAAAGGGGAGAAGGAAAACTGGTGGAAGAAGGAGGGTCTCAAAAGGAGCCAAAGAAAAGTAGAACAAGATTGTCATAATCTCCACCACCTAGTTCACTTCCTAAAGAAGCAGAAGCTCCATTAAGCATGCCTCATGAGGAAGGCGAAATTCATGAATAATTTGACCCTAAGGAGGAAGAAAGACTGTTCAGGAAAGCATTCCTTGACATGAATGAGATGGTTAGAATTTTTTATTAGGAAAGGAATGAGAGACTAGAAGGAGAAGGATCTAAACCTCAAAAGGAACGACAAGGATCATCAGGAGGTCAACATAATGAATACAATTCAAAGAAGGTAAATGGAGGAAATGGAGGTAATGGAGAGACACCATATTCAGCCTCATCATCATCATCATCCTCTACTTCTTCTTTAGTACGTCAACCACACAAGTCCAAGAGCACTAGTTCATCTCCTTTATTAAAACATGATGTTAAGTTCGAATTTCCAACGTTAATGGTGAGGTAAATGTAGACAAGCTAGATAATTGGATTCAAAAATTGGTGGTCTATTTGAGAATACAAAACCTTCAAGATGATGATACAAAAATTAAATTAGCTTCATTGAGAATGGAAAATATAGCACTTGTTTGGTGGGAAGCCAGGACAAAGTAGGAAATCAAGAAACATGGTAAGATTATTCTATCATGGTCATATTTTATTTTTGCTATTAAACAATAGTTTTATCCATTAGCTGATATGTATAAATCCATCATGAACTGGTAGAACTTTAGGTAGTTAAAGGGACAAAATGTGCAAGAATACACCCATGAATTTAGGAGAAGATCTATTTTATTAAGGGTGGATTTGCAGAGCCGAGACACTTTGCTAAAGTACATAGGAGGCTTAAATAGCTACCTAAAACATATTATTCTCATGTTTAACCCCACTAGTCTAGATGAAGTTTGTGTTCAAGCCACAGATCTAGAAGCTAGAGGGAAGAACATTTTTGAAGAGGGTAGAAAGAAATTTTTTAAGGTTAAAGCCATGGAAAAGACCTCAAAAGGTTAAAAAAAAAAAAAATGCATCTATTAAGAAAGAGGGAGAAAAAGTGACCTGTAAACATTGTTCAAAAGAAGGCCATGATGAAAATCATTGTTGGAAATTACATCCAGAATTGAGGGCAAGGAAACCCAATAACAAAGGGAAACAAAAAAATGTTGGTACAACTCAACATGATTTAGGATCTGATTTAGGTGATGAAACTAAAATTACAGCCATGGGATTGAAGAAAATTAAGGGAAAATAAATTAAAACTAAACCCAGTACCAGTACATCAAACTGTCACATAAACACTCCAAATGAAGAAGAAGGAATAGAACTGCTTCATTTGAGGGTCATATCCAAGCATACCAAGATTGAGACAATGCTTAATAGTTGGTCACACGAAAACTTAATCTCTAAAGATTTTGGTCAAAAAAATGAACCTTGAGACCATACCACATCCAAAACCACATCCATTGGGTTGGATTTGTAAGGATGCAAATCTACAGGTTTCAAAGAAGTGTATATTGAGGTTTGTAATCACTGCAAGCTTTTTTGACATAGTTGAATTAGATGTGGTTTTTCTTGACATAACTAGTATTGTGTTAGGGATTCCTTGTATGACAGAAATTTGATCTTCTATCGCCATGAGAACAAGTATCATTTATTAAAATATGGCAAGGAGGTCATTTTTAGAGCACATCACAAGAAGACAAACATTGCTTTGGTAAATGTTGGACCGGTAAAGACGTTGGTAAATTCAATTAAGAATTTTGTTCTTCTTCTCGTTAAGCCTAAAGCTGATATTAATCATGAATATTTTAAGGGATGCGATCCTAAGATGAAATCATAATTATATGATGTGGTTAATGGACTTCATGAGATGTTTCCGGACCCAACAGGATTGCCTCCAAAAAGGGAATTTCAACATGAGATTCGGTTGCAGCAAGATTGTCCTCTTCCAAACATCTGTATGTATCGTATGTCGATAATGGAAAATTTTGAAATAAAGAGGAAAATCAAAGAGATGTTTAATAAAGGAATCATAAGGCCAAGAACCTCAACATGTGGTTCACCCATAGTCTTGATACCAAAAAATATGGGACTTGGCACATGTGTGTAGATTTTTGAGCTTTGAACAAAATTACGGTAAAAATTCATTACCCACTCCCAAGAATAGATGATTTTCTTAATCATCTGAAAGAAGAAATTTTTTTCACTAAGTTATATTTACGAAGTGGATATCATCAAGTAAGAATTGCAGAAAACGATATATGGAAAATTGCATTCAAAACCAAACAAGGACTCTTTGAGTGGCTAGTTATGCCTTTTGGTTTATGTAATGCACTGGAAACTTTTATGAGAGTTATGGATAATGTTTTGCAACTATTCCTTGATGAATTTTTTATTGTGTACTTATATGACATTTTAATTTTCAGCAAAACAAGAGAAGATCATGTCTTGCATGTGAATAGAGTGCTTGATATTTTGAAGAAAGAGAAATTGTTTCTTAAGATGTCAAATGTGAGTTTGGAAAGACTTATTTGGTCTATTTGGGAGATATTGTAGGAGGAGGATAATTGAGGATTAATCCTTCTAAATTTGAGGACATTTTGAATTGGCCCACACCCAAAACAGTAATCGAGGTAAGAAGTTTCTTAGGTGCATCTCAATATTGGAGGAATTTTATTGCTAACTTTTCTTCCATGGTGGCTCTTATGCATGCAATGAGAAGTGTGAAGAAAGGATTCCAATGGGGAGTAAAAGAGAAGAAATCTTTTGAATCTTTAAAAGACAATATTAGTTCAGCTCCAATCCTTGCATTACCAAATTTCAGATAGTCATTCAAGATACAAACTGATGCTAGTGATTATGCCATGGGCACAATACTTTTACAGCATGGTAAGCCCATCGTCTTTCATTCAGAAAATTTTAATGGTGTTGTGACTAATTATCCTAAATATGATAAATAACTATATTCATTGGTACAAAGTGTCAAGAAGTGGAAACACTGCTTTATGGGTAAAGAGACTATTGTACACATCGATCACCAACCATTACAATACTTGTAGTTGCAAACAAAATTGTAGCAATCAAGACATTTCAGGTGGATGGGATTTATTCAACAATTTCACTTGGTTACAAGGTACAAAAAAGGTATATTCAATAAAGTTACAGATATGCTTTCGACACCAATCATTAGTGCTTCTATTTTACTCAAAAGTGATTCTATTTTACATGAAAGTTACATAGAACAATATGCACATGACATTGATTTCGAAGATGTGTATGCTAGTTTGAGTGAAGGGAATCAAGTTGAAGAAAAATATTATCACATTCATAACAATTTTTTGTTTCATTTTGGAAATCTATGTATTCCACAAGGAGAGAGGCTAAGTGTCATGAGAGAATCTCATTCTTCTATTATTGTTGGACACTTTGGGGTAAGAAAAATAGTGGCGCAACAATAGACGTATTGTTATTGGCCTCGCATGACAGATAGTGTGTCACATTTTATAAGAGGTTGTTATATGTGTGCAACAAGTAAGCCTAGTAATAGGAAGCCTGGATTGGACATGCCACTACTGGTACCATCAAGGACATGGGAGAGCGTCTCCATGGGCTTTGTTGAAGGTCTACCTATGTCAAGAAAGCAACATGATTATATTTTTGTAGTTGTGGATATATTTAGTAAAATGTGTATACTTATGCCATGTAAGAAAACCATTACTGCTGAAGAAACTGCTAAACTTTATTTTCAAAATTTTTGGGTTCATTTTGGATTTCCGACTTCTATTGTTAGTGACAGGGATTCTAGGTTCATTGGGAATTTTTGGTCAAATCTATGGAGAATGATGGACATAAAATTGAAAAAGAGCATCTCTTTTCATATACAAATAAATGGACAAAATGAAGTGGTCAAAAGAACAGTTGTGCATCTATTGAGAGGACATTGCAACAAACATCCTAAGTTGTGGGATGAACAACTGCATTATATTCAACACTTTTACAACCGGGAAAAGCACTCTTCAACACAAATCTCACGTTTTGAAGCATGCTTTGGGTATTTTCCAAAATCATCATTAGAATTACTCTTTGGGAAGGATGTTGCAATTCATGGCCATAGTGATATTCATAAGGCTCGAAAGTTCGTTGACCAAATTCAAATGATACATCAACAAGTTGAAGAACAGCTTGAGAAAATTCAAAGAAAATACAAAGAGAGGCATGAAAAACATGGGGTTGATTATAAGTTTGAAGAGGGAGATTATGGTTTCACATTACCAAAGAAAATATGAAAGGGGAAGGTAAAAATATCAAACCCATTCGTTATGGTCCTTTAAAGATCATAAAAAATGTTGGTAATAATGCATTCCAACTTGACTTGCCTTCTTACATGCAAATGTATTCTGTTATTAATGTTGAAAACTTACGCTTGTATGAGCCTCCTTTGATCGATGATCAGGGAAGTGATGTTCAACTACCTTCTATTGAAGATTTCTCGCCAAAATTTATGGATGAGCTCAAAGAAGATACAATTCTTCACAAGAGGACAAGAGCATCAAAGAGGGGAAGTGTTGACTACCTTCGAGTTGGGCTCAAAGTCACTAAACCAAGCAAGGAAAAATGGATGGAGGTTGGAAAGGTGAGGGAGTTGTACTCTCATCTATTGAATAGGTAATCAACTCTTTTGGGGTCTGAAAGCTTCCCAATGGGGAGGAATGATCTGGAGTTCATAAATTTTGGTCAAAATTCAAAGTTATAGGACTGTGTTGAAACTAGAATGGTTGCGTATATCTCATCTTCCTTATTCTGGCACCATGAATGGTTTGAAAAACCGATATCATATGAGGAAGATATTGCGTTCTGATCGAAATGGAAAACAGGTAAAATTACGACCGTTTGACCATGTTTGACTGGGATCCACAATTAGAAAAAAAGAGAATATTCCTTCTACTGGACCACTCATTGGATGACAAGTGTCATGTTTCTATTGATTACGGGATTGAGGATCCAATGAGAGGCTTCCATGTGACCAACCCTGAGGCCGCTATGTGGCCTTGAAATTATATTCCAAAATATTGTGAGAGGTAGCAGTGCTCGACCCCCTGGCCTCCCCCCGGGCATGCATAATTGTTTACTATCCACTCTAAAAAATGTTTCTTAGCCTCCTTAGGTGATGGGTTGTATTTATTTTTTATTGAAATTGTGTATGGGGGTTGGGAACCCCCGTCGGTCCCAACCCGCCAGCAGTCCCCTGAGTATTGTCACGTGCTAACTGGCAATGCCAATCAAACCACGTAGACAAGAAAAATCCTACGACATTAACCCATTGTTTCAACCTTACTAACCACAATTTCTAACAGGAGTTCTGCTAACCATTAGGCTTTATAATGGTTTTGGGGTGCGCATGTGGCCACCACCCAATTGTCAAATCAAATGCGCACTTAATTCGGTGGATAAGTTAGAGACATGCAAAAATTGGTTGGAAGCCCAGATTTAGCTTGAGGTAACTAAATTTCTCCACTTTTACTGGAGCTTTCCTAGGAGATACTAGGAAAAATTGTAGGAGGCTCAATTTTCGACCATTCTGAGTGAATGAAGAGTCATTTTGAATAATTGGAGCATTCTGAATCCATTGGTGTGGACAAGAAAACCATTAGAGCACTATAACTACATCTAATAGAAAATTTTTGAGCATAATGAAATATGGACAAGCCATTGGGAGATGGAGCAACAGATGTAGCCCAGGAGGGGTGAATTGCTTCATCAAGCCTGTTGTGTAACTTTCATGTGGTGACTTATTTCTATGTTTCAGACTACTATTCAGTGTTATTTATGCTTATTTTATGCTTCTAATTCACTAAAAATCATCTAAAAATCATGGGAAAACTCCTTAATCCTTATGCAAAGTAATGAACCAATTATGAACATGTTTTTAAAACTCAAAGACACTTAGCACAACAAAAGTAATACAGTCATTTCAGATCAACTAAATAATATAATTCTCACCCCATGTTTTGAAAATCCATATTTCAACTCAAAGGATTGAATGTAGCTCAATAATAATGAACTGGGATAGCTCTTCATCTCCTCCTTCATCAAATCAAGGGTCCTCTGCATAGTGATATGTTGCTGCTTCAAGTCAGCATGTTGTTCTAATCCTTGGTCATGCAATGGCCCTGATGGCATGTTCCCATAAGTTTCAATTAGAGTTACTGAAACAATATGAGATGAAAGTGGATGCATACCTTGGATCAACTAATGTGTGGGAATCTCTTGCAAGACCACAAGAGTTCCTCCAAACGGGACAATGGTCTCTCCAACTACTGATAAGAGTGATGGATGCTCTTATATCAATGTACCATTGCTATAATATACCTCTTCTTCCTCATACATCTCCTGAATCATGCATGAGACTCTATATGTCAAGAGCTTAAGATTTCCTTGCAAAGATGCAAGTGTCTCTCCTCCTGATAAAAGTGCTTCTGCAGCTAGTATTGAATGTATTGACTCTTTGTCTAGAGTGACAAGAATGGAATTCTCCTTTGATTTCTCAAGAAATTTCTATCTATGACATGTCTCTGGTTTTCTTCTATCAAACTTATTCCTTAACCTGTGAAATAAATATGAATATTTAGTCACCTTTGCATGCTCTATGTGACCAAACCACCAATCATTGGCTTCACCTTGAAGATGAATTTTTGCAATCTGGACAACCACTCTCTCAGATACAGGATGTAGCTTGAAGAATGAATCTAAATCTTGCCATTAAATGTAGGAAAATGTAATCTATTGTCCCCTTTCTTCTGTTGCTACTGTAGGATCTTCTTTCTTATTTGAGTTTCAAGAATTTTTGAGAGTTAGATTCTCCCTGAATGCTCTAGATTGTGACTTGTACTCTTCTAGATATAGACTGAGAGTCTCATGACTCTCATGTTCCATATTTTTTCTTTATTCATTTCTATACCATTAATCTTCTTCAAAAAAAGTGGGCATAGTAGATCTTTGAGGAGATCTATGTTTCTCTGGTTTTCTTTGTTGCTGATAGGAAGTGCTTGGGCTTTCCACATCCAATATTCTTATTGGATCCTTCCCTTTCCTTTCTCTCTTCATTTGATTGACCTTATTGGAGAAATATTGTAGGGATATAAAGAGAAGAGTGGAAAAACGATAATCCTCCTTCATGATAGATCTCTACTATATGCTTATTCTTTTGATGCAAAATATGAAGTGTCCACAAGCTGACGCAAAGATCATGCCCTGATACCACTATAGTATCCAAAAAGGGAGAATGCAGTAATACTAAAACACAATATGAGAACTGCAATAAAGTAAAAATTTAATCTGAAGACAACATATGAATGTACAGAGAAGCTAAGCCATTTTATTAATGGGAGGTGGATAAACCAGTACAACAGTGCTCAAAATATGAAGAAATCAAGCCAAGGGATGGCCTAGAATGATCGTGAAATGACCCCAGAAGAGGGACTACATAAATGTTGGAATGTTGGAAGGAAAAATGTGTTGTCCCTACTGTAATTGATGGGACTTGAACTACCGAAAAAATAGGAAGTTAGATCTAGGAAGTTTTGGAGCTCCAATGATGCTGAAAATGTAGATCTAGGCTCTATGATGGATACACAAGATAGCCCAGAAAGGATTTTCCAGATGTATGAATCTCATAAAATCACCCTCTTAGGGCTTGTACTATGTAGCTGTTGGGTATGCAGATCTACTGCATGAACTGAAGATATGATGGTTGCAATGATGTGCAATTAGCTTGATGCAAGAAGGGTTGATTGCTTCACTAGATTCTTGGACTAAAAGCTCAAGATCTAGCTCCTCCAATATCCTCCAAATAATGAGGCTACTTATCACTCAAAAACTTCATAAAATTGCGTTGTCAGGGAGGGTGGTTCAATAGCCTACTGCGAAGATATGAAAATCCACTTCGGAATGATGGAAGCAATGAATACAATGTGAGGAGATGGTCCCTCATAGGATTTCCAGTTGAAGCACTAGAAACTTCCTTCCTCCAAATGAACTACACGACTGAACTGCACAATCCTTGAGGGGAATACTGCTACATGGAGGTAAAACACAATGGCCTGAATGCCAGATATAGATCTACTAGTCCTGGAAGACTGAAAATGAATCACAAGTGGAAGTATGATTCCTCCACTAGTTTCATAGCTGGAATACTAGAAACAAACTCCTGAAGATGGCGCCAATGCCTGATGAGGAATCAATCTCAATAGAAAACTTCCTAGAGTAGGCACTCAAAGTACCCCATGGGTAATGGTGGGATTTATGCTCAGAATCACCCTGTGCTAAACAACATAAGCATGGACAGAAATATCCTTAGAGAGATTGAGATCTAAACATATCAAAGAAATGAATAATCCAAGTCTAAAGCCTGCCTTATATTGTGCCTTCACCTTCATTATAGATATTGTGAGCCTTCCATAGTCTAGGCCCACCTCATAAATACACTGCCTTTGTGACCACTAGACTCCATGAAGACTCTGTTGTGTCTACATGATCTCCATCACGTTCTGCATTAAATTCCCTCTCTATCCATCATGTCTACATTTGATGCACCACTTCCTGCACTATCTCATCATAAGTCCTTTATGATCTTACTTTGAATGCACTATGATCTTAGCTGACCTCCTCCAACATCTTCATTATTCTACATTTAAGTTCGATGATCTCCACTCTTCCATTATTTAAGAAGTTGCTCCACTACTCCATAATTTAGATCTACATACATACATCAAAAGTGGATTTTATTCATATATACAGTTTGTGGGTCCCTCCACCGTCTTATTTACTTAATTAATTATGTTTATTAAGAACTCTAATATTCCAATAAACAAATGAAAAATTTGGAATATTACAAAAATATAGCTCATTTGAGAACTAGAGAGGACATCTCTATATTTTAGCTTGCCAAAAACTAGTGATAGAAATCATAAATATAGCTCATGTCTAAGGTTTTCATACCCATGCTCAGTGAAAGAAAAGTATGTTTGCATATCAAGTATGGAGCGGATCCAATATGTATACAAGTATAACTAAAATTTAAAGTACATAGTCAATCATCTGATCAGTGCCTGGAAGTATAAGTCAAAATCACATCCAAGTATCACATATAGAGGACTAATTAATGATGCTGCATAGATATCTGATCACTGAAGTCACAAATAAATCTCCAAGTACCAAATAATAAGTGGTGGACCAAATAGTACAACACGCAACTCAGGTGCCAACATATAACATGTTGTTGTGATGAGATTGCAACATATAAGGGTGGATCGTGTCACTGGCAGAAAACTGCAGGAGTTGTCAAAATGAACCAAAGCATGTTGATGCAAACCCGAGGACTTCAACGATAACCATGGCACAATTCTACACAATGGGAATAAATGAGCCGAGGTCCACCATGTGAGAAATCGTTTGATTATTGGCCATTAATGTATACTGTTAACAAATGCGAGACAACCCAGTGATAATGCTAATGAGTGTTAAGGTGCACCAGTACAATATGAAAAGTGAGAATAAATTAATTGAAGTCAAACACTTGAGAGAATATATCAATCAGGAGACATTTGATGTATTCTCATTGTCGATGGTGAAGGATTCTTCCATTAATGACTGCAAACCCTAAGGTACTGACAAAAGGACCTTAGACCTTATTCCTAGAGCAATGAGTCAGAGTTGATGGGAAAATATCTGCTGGAAGGAAGGAAATATGGCATCCCACATCATTCCAGCGCGACTGTAAGCCGCAGGCCAATATTTGGAAGGAATTGGACAAAGAAAAGTGAAGTAACCAACCTAAATTACATTTCCAGTATGGAAAAATGTAGCTAGCGCGTGACAAAAACCCTCTAAACCAACCAATAATGAAATTTGACAAAGGGGTGAGATATCCATTGATAGGGTCAAATGGAAATCAAGGTACTACATGAATCCCACATGTGATAATGTTATTTGAAGTTGAACACAAGGGAAACCACTTAGTCAAAGACCCATGATGTTGATCAAATGCTTAGTAAAAGGTCACCTCTCAATGATGTAAACAGGGCCAGGGTGCGGCTCTAGGTTTACTCCCAGAGTAATATGTTGAACTTGACAAGAGAAAAACCTGCCAGCAAGAAGCCATTGGAGACCTTCTCAAACCAGCATGAGAAAAGGACCAAATAGTTGATGTGATAGAACCATATACTAACAAAACCAGGATGGTCGATTGAAAAATGAGTCGAGAAACACCACAGAAAGGCCAACTCAGGCTAACTTCCCTTGAACAAAAGCACGACTCATTTTGACTATGGCAGCAAACGATAACTATGTATAAGTTTTTCATGTAGGAGAAAAAAACAAACCCACCATATGATTGGAAGATATAACCAAACGGTGGAATACCAACTCGATAAAAAGGTTATGGCTTCTCCTAATTCAAAACCTAAAACTATCCTAAATGGAGAAAATACTTAGATTTTTTGTGCTTTGTTCAAGGGTGACACAACTGACATTGTAGCTACCATCAAGTATGGAAGTATTGTCTTGTTCCCACTCTTTTTGAAATATTTATTTTTTTGTATTTTTCATATTTCAAATCCTGAAAAGGAATAAAATAATTCCTATAGTACAATGAATAGAACAAGTGTTGGTAAATATATTCACTAGTTCTTGGGATAGGAACAATCCTATGCTCAATGCAAGGTGGCAAAAACTGGTAAGCGACACACAAAGGGATGTTCCATCCATGGGTAAAGGTGTCAAGTTTAAAAGGCTAAGTGATTGCATGGTTAAATTGTAGAGAAAGACATGGTCAAAGAGGGCTTAAACATGATTCCAAATGAATCCGGCTAAAGGCCAAGATAAACAAGTAGTCAATATGCAATGCAGTAATACAACTCGAAAAAAATGGGAGCCTCTAAGGTAAATGGCCAGAATAAAGATAGCGAAGAAGGAGAAGAATGAAGCTTCAACGCATAAGTCATGGCAGGATTAAAGAGGAATCCCGAGCCTACACAGTTTGCAGCATGGGCGACAAATTCTAGTGAGGAACTAACTAGGAATCCCATGTAAAGGATGGCTCTACCACCAAGTCATGATTTAAAAAATCAGTGAGATTGGTTAAATAATCATGACATCACGCGGTTGACCCTATGGCAAGTGATCAGAATGGAGGCCAATATGCAGAAATGAAATGGATAGTGAATTCCCTAACCTATATGCCAGCTCATAATCAAATACTTTCCATGATAGGTCAACGGTCATGGATCTGGAGAAAAATTGGAAATATCTCAAAATCACCATAATGTAGCTGAAAATAAAGTTCCCAACACTTACGAGCCAGAAGGTTAAACAACCTTAACTGAATTCAAAAAATAAACACAAATGAAATTTGCAAAAAAAAATTTAAATTCTGGCCATCAATAAGCATTTTGAGTCACATTTTTGTCATTTGTGCAGTGGAGAAGTTGAAAATGAGCTCTGGAGCAAAAAACCCCTTGCTTGCAAATAGAGAAACCGACCACCGAATCAACTCAAACCATTCAGGTAAGCCTCATAATCATCTTGTTTATCAATTTCATTCTTATTTCAAGAATTTTTTTGGACTTTTGACCATAGTAAATATTTTTTTCTTGAAACCCTCTACGTATACGTAGGTTCATCATGAGGAACTTTCTTATAGACACGATTGTGTCCAAATGAAGTCATGTATGCGTAGTGCGGAATTCAAAAACTGATATCTAATGGGTCAATGGATGAAATTATTTAGGATGACTATCAACTAAAGGGAAAGGGAGCACAGTGAAATAGACAATGAAGTCATGTAGGACCAACAATCATTAGATATTCTTCGAGATTGTGGTTTGCTAAAAAATTTCAAAATTCCAAATATGAAAACCAATACTTGATTGCTCGAGATGTTGGTTAATTATTGGGAACCAGATGAAGATTGTTTTATGAATGATCATATTCCATTAAGGATTGAGCTGGAAGACATCTGTTTTATCTCCAGACTTTCTCCGAGGGGAGAACAAGTTGATTTTCATGGTAAGCCCACTAGAGGGCTTAATGTAGATGACTATTTCTAGGTATACTATGTAGATGGTGCAAAGAAGGTGGGGACTAAGATCCCAATCAAGGATGTACGGGACTTGTACATGAAAATCCTTCTCTTCACTATTGGCAGTGTGGGAGGGTTTTCATCGCTTCACCAAGCCTCATGCACTCATATGAGCCTAGTAGTGGAGTTTTTGGCCCACCTTTATGATTGGTGCACAACCATATTCGCTAATCTGAAGAAACAACTAACTTCATCTGGCAGGTAAAGACAAAAAACTTTGGATATGGTATGATTCTACTAAAATTATGCTTTGAGAGAGTTCTAAGGCTTCGACACAAGATCATCTCCTCCATCAGTAGCCCAACAGATCCCAGAATATCTAGATGTGCAGACTTGATGAAGAGACAAGAAAGAAGTGAAGTTCCCCGAACTACATGGGATGATGAGTTCTTGTAGTGGTGGGCAGAAAAAGTCATCTTAATAGAGGAATATCCCTATGTTGGGATGGATTTGAGAGTAGATCCTAATTTGGTTCTTACCCCAGAGCAACATGGGGTGTAATTGGTAAGATTGCACGATGATTTCTTGATTATGTGATTTTTTGATTTTTCAAATTATATGCAAAATGAAAAATGTTTTTGATAAGATAATATGACTTACAAAATTTAATGATCATTATGTAGACATGGAACCAGTGAGACAGAGGGCTACCCAAGACATAAGTGTTGTAGAGGTGAGGCAGATGATGTTGAAGACCCAGGAAGGACCCCTCATGCCATCATGAGAAACTTGGAGAATTTAGCTCGCCGACTACCCATGGCATCTATAGAGGATCTTCCTGAGGCTATCCATAGGAGGGTGGTGGGAGCACCACAAGACTGTGTGTGGTTATTCTGCCATGTAGCTACTTCTATTGTGTTCTATCAAAACACAAATGTTGGGCATGGTCCTCACGGATATATTTAGATTTGATTGAATGACTGTATTATTATTTTTGATGACACACATGATCAATCATAAGCCATAATTTTGTAGTACATGATGGTCCAATTTTGTCTATTTTGAATACTTCGATCTAGATATATATATATATATATATATATATATATATATATATATATATATATATATATATATATATATATATATATATATAACTATTTTATATGATGTGATTGTCCCAAATGTACAATGATGAATGATTTTTTTGATATTTTTAAAGTATTGAATGATTAATGTGCCAATCAAGTGCTTGATTAGCTAATGTGTATGCTAACCAATTATTAGATCAACAAATATGAAAGAACATTATAAATTTAAATAAAAATTGTATCAAACATACCCTAAAAAATAATCAATGCAAAAATTGGTCTCTGACATGATAGGTGTTGTTTAATTACGAAACCACTAGTTGCGACTCCAAGTAAACTACAAATGAATCAACTCCAAGAGATATTTCCTTCAAGAGTAGGTTGACCAGTGTAGTGTATTCTGCTGCATTGTATGAATAAGGACCAATTCATACACCCCTTGAGACTAAAAACTGACTGAATGGATATTGAATTACCCAAGCCATAGAAGCTAAGTTCCGGGTATGTCCATTAGCACCATCGACAAAACCAAAATGACTCATCTCATCCAATAATACCTCCCAAAGAAGATCAAAATCATCAAATTCACACCAAAAATCGAAAAATAGACATGTACAACGATACAATATATAAACAAAGAAAATGCTAGGCCGAAGCCTACGCATAATGCTTCTTCAAGTAGAGCCCATTTCTGGGCTCCACCAGCTCATTCCCATCAAAATCAGCAAAGGCATAAGCTCCCATTTTCAGGACCTTTTTGACGATGGAGGGGCCATACCACATGGATTTGAACTTACATGCCCCCAATGCATTCTTCTCTTGTGCATAAACCAAGAAAATGTCACCTTCAATTAAAACCCTATGCCTGACCGCCTTATTGTACTGAACCTTCACTCGTTTATTATGCACCTCCTTATTCGTAGCTTCATCTCGGCGCTGCACAATGAGATGTTTTAGATACATAAGGAATTATTTGAGACTTGAAGCGTCAGGAAGAAGCTCAACTACCAGTTTAAGGGAAGAAATTTCACATTCAATAGGAAATATAGATTCCAACCCATAAACTAGTTGAAACAGAGTGAAACCAGTTGCAGTATTTACAAACATCCGGTATGCCCAAACTGTAGGGTACAGCATGACGTGCCAATTGGATCTTCCTTTATCAATTTTCCATTGAAGAATAGTCTTCAAGGATTTGGTAACAACTTCAAATTTTCCATTGGCTTGAGGATAATAAGGATACAAATTCTCCTACCGAAAGCCCAATTTGAGAGCCAACTCAGCCATCATACTGTTCTCAAAATGACTGCCATGGTCGGTGACAATATCTTTGGGGATAAAAAGTGAGAAATGACTTGATTAAATAGGAACAGGGCTGTTGTCTCACCATCATTCCCAAAAGAAGGTATAGTCTTAACCCACTTTGTAAAGTAGTCTACAACTACAATAATGTAGTTATGACCATTAGCTGAAGGCGGGTTTCAAGTATTATAATCAATACCCCACTTTGTGAACAGACCAATAGTGATGACATGAAAGAGTAGAGTTGGATGAGTGCGCATCTTTCAGGTATAAAATTTTCATGGATGACACTTTTTGACCACCTCAACACAATCTTTGAAAATCGAGGGCCAAAAGTATCCCACAAGTAAGATTTTTTGGGTTGTAGCAAGCCTAGATATATAACCACCACAAGCTCCACTATGGAAATCATTCAACACAACCTCAGCTTCTTCGAGAGTTAAGAAATGTCTTTAAATATTGAATTGACATCTTGATGATATAGAGTGCCATCGATAACCAAATAAATTTTAGCTAAGTGATGTAAATTTCGATGCTCATCCTTTGAAAAAGCTAAGGGAAACATTGCAATCTGGAGACAAACTATGAGATCTCCATCCCAAGGATCCTATGAAGAAATGAGAAAAATATGTTCATCAGGAAATGATTCTTCATAAACAATCTCTTCTCCATGAGGAAACTCAAAAATCAACTTCGTAAATACCAAAGACTTCTTCGATTTGGAAAAAAGGACTTCAAGATCAAACTCTTGAAAAATAAAAATCCATCGGTTATATTTGCCCCCAATCACTTGCATACTGAGAACAAATTGAAATGGATTAACTGCCACTAAAACATAAGTTTTTCTAAGGAGGATATAATGTATGAGCCGTTAGACAACATGGACAACTGCCAAAGCTAGTTTCTCAATCAAATAATACTGGAGTTTAGGACCCACCAAGCCTCCACTAAGGTAGTATACAACATGATCGCAAATATCATTATCTTCCTGAACTAGAACCATATCTATGATAGATTCTTCTGCAGTGAGATACAAGAGGAAATCCCGCTATAATCAAGTGGACTCGGTAATGGAGTAGAGATCAATGCTTTTTTCAAAGAATCGAACGAACGTTGAGCAATGTCATCCCAAAAAAAGGAACTCCTTTATTTAAAAACCTCATAAATCCCTTTGTAATATTGGCATCATTCACAATAAATCTCCTTAAGAAATTTTCTTTCCCTTGTAGACTTTGAAGTTGACGAATTGATGAAGGGGGAGGCAATTGAAGCATTTCCTCAACCTTAAAGGGATCTACCCGAATCCCTTCAATAAACATGATGAATCCTAACAACTGACTAGATGTGATAGTGAAAACGAACTTATTGGGGTTCAACCGAATTTTATAATACCGACATCATAAAAAAATTGATGAAGGTGTGAAGGATGATCAATCCTCTTGCGAGAATGAGCAGCTAAATCATCCAAATACGCCTTGATAATATGTTTGATGTCATGGAAGGCATAGGACATAGCCTGCTCAAAGGTATCTCTAGCGTTTTTAAGGCCAAAAGGCATCTTTTTGTAAGTAAAGGTACACCAGGGACAAATAAAAGCAGTCTTATGCTAATATTCAGGATAGATAGTGATCTTATTATATCCCGAGAAACCGTCCATGAAGGATAAAATCTCATTCCCCGCATACTCATTGATAATTTGATCTATAAATGGTGTGGGGTAATTATCTTTAGGACATGCCTTATTCAAATCCCTCAAATCGATGCAAAATTGGATTGTTCCTTGTTTCTTGTCTACAGGAACTAGATTTCAAACCCACTAAGTTAATGGAATGGGGTATATGAAACCCACCTTTAGCATCTTTTCAACCTCGGATTTGATAACTGCAACCTTCCTAGGGTTGACCAGACAAAGCTTCTGCTAAATAGGCTTAGCATTTTCATATTTCTTGATCTCATGCTCGACAATAGATGGATCTATACCAGAAATTTCCTCATAAGACCAAGAAAACACATCCCAAAATTCTCGAAAGAGATCAGTGTAAGTTTGAATATATTCAAGGGAACATTCAACTCCAATTAAGACATTCTCAATAATGTTGGGATCTTTAGAGATGTTCACTGGGGTAGTAGCAGAAATGACAACCATGTTCCCTTCAACAAATACCTATGCTAGTGCTAAGGGGTTCAAAACTTGGTGAACAAGACCATAAGACTGAAGGCTAGAAAAAATTGTTTCAACTTCTCACAAGTCTAGTAGAAAATAAGACTGATGATGAAAATCATCTTTTGGTCTCTCTATACCAGTCAATACTTCAAGGATGTCCTTGGTATTGAGGCAATCATGAGAAGAATATGAAGTAAAATTCCAAGCCGGAGCCATATCTCCATCCAATTCCTTTGGTGAAAGGTAAACTACCCTGGAGTCTGCAGAGTCAACAATAGATCGATAAGAAATCTTAGTTGCAGACATGGGAAATGACATTCCACCCACTTTTCCTTATTCTAATGTGGAGGCAGGAGAAGGTAAGGTCCAAGGGTTTGAAAAAAATGAGTTCGAAATAAATCCCTTCCAGTAGGAACCCTAGAGGATGAAACAACATTGATATGAATCGAAGGAGGTGGAAAATCAAAAGTACCCATCAAAGATGTATACATTCCGGCCCCCAAATTCTCAACGGGTTTCTTGGTATCATTCACATGTGGAACAATCAAGTCAGAGGATGCATTCGAATCTACAGGAGAATATTCCATCTAATCAACAGTGACAATCCTCCCTTGATGATGTAAACATAAAATGTGAAATAATGAGGAAGAAATAGCATCCATCTCATAAATCGAGTTTCACCCCAACAGAAGGTTGTAGTCTAGATTTGCACCAACTATATTGACCACTATATTGATAGTCTTATCCCCAACACAGATGGGTAAAGATGGAACGATTCCATGCGGTCTATGAGAATGACCATCAAACGCAGTCAGTAGAGTAGCAGAAGAGACAACATAAGGAGATCCAATAGCCTTCCAGCATGCGAAATACATCGCACCTGTGGAAGCACCCTCATCAATAACTGTTTGAAAGATATAAAAATTCTGACATGTAGACTTAATTTGGAAATCCATATGATGAGGAAGTCTCTTTTTGAAATTTGACATGTAAAATGTGATCATAAGAGAATTCTTTGGATCAACATCCACAATGGTAGTGAGCAATGCACTCCTTTATGCACAACATGACTGGAGTACCTCTAACATAGAAATGGTGCAAGGAATTTGAGCCAGATCTTCTATAATCATGTATTTATGGGAAACCTTTGCATAGGATTGATCGCCGTACACTTTGTAGACCCGTTCGGCATCCAAGGTATAGGATCAACTGCAGGCCTCTCTATATGGTGTGGCTCATCATTATTAGGAGCACATTTAGCTTTCTAAGACTCAACTTCACCATAATCATGAGATATTGTAGATATATTTTCATGAGAAGTCATCATGAATATGTTTGACGGATTTTCCCCTTCCTAGTTGCCCCTAGAGGGAGCTACAGTATTCGCATTCGTGCCAGCAAGAAATTTTTTGCCTTGGGGAAAAGGGTTTCTTAGTACAACTTGGGAGCTAAAATAACCCTCTTGATCTAACAAGCACTGAACATCCTAAATTTTTGGGCAGAGGTCAGTAAGATGCTCTCTAGTTCATAACTTGCATGGAAACTTAACCTTATCTTTATTATCCCTCTTACCCTCTCCAACATGATCATTGGATTTGTTCGCATTACCCTTCCCATCCTTATCTTTCTTCTTATTATTCCATCCCTTATTCTTCCCATCGGATTTTTGATTTCCTTTAGGGCTAGAAGTTTTAACGGCATTAATAACCAAGGGCTGAGAAGGATTTGAAACTGAAGGCATAGCCTGACTAGAAGGAGCATACAACTACTACAATTGATTTAGTAGGTTAGCTGTACCACTATCGATCATACCGATAAGTTTGTCACCATGAGGACTAGGTTTGGTTTTAGCTAAATATAGCTTGGAGTGAGGAGCATCTAGAAATATTTTATTAAGGACCCTAGACTAAGAATAGATAATTTCTAGTTATTGGGCCCTAAAAATAGCCCGCTCTTCAGAAAATACCCCTGAAAGGGATACATCCTTTGAGATTTCTGGATGGATATATTTCGGAAACCATTCGAGAAGGAACTAATTAAAAATTTGGGCTTTGATTAGCCTCTTCCTCCTCCTCCATTATTGGATATGATCAGAAATATGAGTTGCTTTATCCTGCTTGAAATTGGCCAAGAGATCAGTCTCGGTATCATAGCGGACAAGAAACTGAAAATGTTTTAAGAACATACTAGCCAACTCACCAAAAGTAGAAAAACTGCCCCCTATCATCTTAATGTATCATTTCGTTGCGTTCCCAGTTAGGTTTTGTTGAAATAACCTCAACCTAATAGAATCGTCAATAAGGGAGTTCGACGACACCATAAGTGGAAAGTGGTGACATGGTTCGTCGGATCCTCACCAATCTTCCCTTCAAATTTTGGAATGTCTGAGGGTATTTTAGTGTGGAACAGAGGCCAACCCAGACTATAACAAATAGGATCATTTTTCAATTTTGATAGATCTGGAAAGTTTAAAGTTGTCAGGAATGGTAAGCCCAGAGGAGCCTCAAAATTCCATCTCCCATAGAAAGGATTCCCCACATTATGAAAATAATACCTTCGATTTTTTGAGGCACCAGATTGCCATATGTTTTTTGTAGTAAATGTTGAACCATAAGGGAAGCCTTGTGACCCAACATTAGGATAAGGACCCCCTCCCATCGTAGGGTTACTATAAACAAGGATATTCCCTCCAATAAAAGTGTTAGAGGAATAAACCCCTTAGTAAGGGTTCCAAGCATTAGCGAATGGAGAAAATCATTGAGAAGCACCTACTGAAGGGAAAGGACCATTCCCTTGTTGAATAGAGAAAAAAATATTACTAGCTCCTAACACTGTAAAAGCAGGGTTCCATCCCGAAAAAAAAATAGAGCCTTGACCTTTGATGAAAGGATTTAATCCTTCATTTTGAGAGGTGAAAGGAAAAGATCCTAAGGAAGCGTTTCAATGAGGACTATGGCCAATTCCAAAGGGGAAACCTTGAAATGAAGCTGATCCATTAACCATAGAGGGCATAAGTGAGGAGATAGCTGACAAAGTGGTAAAGGAGACAGAAGGAATCACACTACAAGGAATTCCAAAAGTAAAGGGGCCAGATTCAGAAGCATATTCTTGGGTGCTTCCCATTGAAGACGGAATAGAAGTAGAGCCAAACAAAAAAATACTATAAGTGATTGTAAAAATAGCAATAGTACCTCCTCCTTTGACTAGAAGAGGAGTATGAACACTTGCGGCACTCATAGTGTGATCTAAAGCTCAATTTTTAGCTAAAGATTGAAAGTGCTAGAAATTGCTTCAGACCTGAAAAACTGGATAGAGTTTGTCACCAAGATTTTGGCGCAACGCGTTTCATCAAAATCCAAGTTCTCATGTTTAAGTTATCATCTGCTATTCGTTTTCCAAAACAGGAAAAAAATTAACAGAATAGGTACAGTGCTGATGTGGTAGGTACAGTCAGCAGTTGCAGGTATATCCTCCAGAAACAACCAATGATGTTGTGCCAAGTGGCACCACCTGATTCGTCAATGATGACTGGGAAGTGAAATTTTATATTCTTAAGTCTAAGTGAAATTTTATTAATTTAGCATTTTATTTTATATGGTGGCCAATGGGGAAGGGCCACGTGGCATGCCATGTACCCCCCCATGGCATGACATGTTGGAAGGCCGAATTATCAATTATAATAAGGTTGGAAAATTGGTTCACAATTGGCATATTAATATATATATATATATATTACATATATATATTTCAACTATATATTATATCCTAAGTGGAAAACCCACTTGGCAGAATGTAACTAAGTTTTGATGTATGCCAACTAGTATGGCGAAGGTTTCTAGATACAGCGGGGTCGCAAAATTGGTGGAGAACCTCATTAAACCACTGTGAAAAATTATATGGCAGAGTCGGGGCTAGAACCCTAGACCTCCCGCCTACAAACCACGTGTCTCTACCATCTCCTCTGTTGGGTGTTCCTTACCCGTATTGTTCTCCGCACACATATAAAGTTTTAATTTCCGACCGTTGGGGATTGGAGGGGGCCAACCCCCTCCCCATGTGGCCACATCCTGATAACCAAGTGCTCCAAAACAAATCCGACAGATTTTCAAATCTCGCGCAATTAATATTTAAGTGTGGTTTTATGACGTTAAACTGTTATTAACACATAAACCATGTTTAATATTTAATATGAGTTTATCTACTGCTAATACTTCTTAAGCACTAATTAACCTCAGCGTTTATGTTGGCAGAAAATTTGGAGGTGTGTCAATCTTGGCAGTATTGCTAAATTTAGAAATCTAACTAGCAGTCTCTCTAGTTTTGGAGGAGAAATTGGGGCAAAAATAGTGTTGGTCATAACTCATTCAATGTTCAACCAAACTGAGCTCAATAAAAGTTATTCCTAGATAATTTTCACGCTAGAAACTCAATGGAGTAGATTATAGAGGCAGAAAAGGTGATCTAAAGGTATTTTAGTACATTTTAATATTTTTGGAGGCTAGGGACAACAGGTGTTGGGGTCATTTCCAGAGCATCGAGAGTCCAAATACAACAACAAAATAGTCATTTTTTGGATATTATGATGATATAGACTCATTGGAACAGGTTCCAAGAGGTTATGAAGCTTGTAACAAAAATTTGAGCACACTTGAAGCTAATACAAAGGTCACATTATGAAGCTGGACAAAGGAGATGTAGCCCAAGAGGGGTTAACTACTTTATCAAAATTCTCTATGTGAAGCTCTTTTATATGTGCTTTCTGTGTTTACTATTGCTTCTAGTCTGCCATTTAAAATTGTGCTTTTTAATCTTATGGAAAACTAAGAATTTCACTAAGTACAATGTTTACCAATCACATGCTCTTAAACAAACTCATGAAGGATAAGTAAAACAAATGCAAAGAAATTTTTATATCTGAAATGAAACTAGAAAATAAATATTTAGTAAGTAATTTTAGATCCATTTTTTATTAGAGAACAAGCTTCCTTTCTTGTTTTACTTGAATAGTTTTTAATAGTGCAAAATTACTGATGCTTACAAGATTGAGATTGTAGAGAGGAGAAGGGAAGCTACTGATAGCTATTCCAAAAGTTAGGAAAATAAGGAAGAAGGTTGAGATAGCAGCATCCTTACCCAAAGGACTACTCAAGGAAACACTTGAAGCACAATAGGCTGAAGTGGTTGAAGAGATACAAGCTACAGAGATAGAGCTTGAATCAATAGCCAAAATGTCAGGCCATGAAGGATCTCATGAAAATTTTGAGGAAGAGGATGTCAAGAAAGAATTCAAAGGAATGCAAAGGATGGTTAAACTTATGTATGAATATTTTATGGCAAAGGCGCTAGAGAAGGTTCAAAACAACCTCATAAAGAAGAATCTTCAAACAGTAAAAAGGAGGAAGAGAGGAGCTAAAAATCCAGTGATGGAAAACCACCTCCTTCTCCATCATCATCATCGTCATCATCCTCATCTGCATATTCATCTTCCAAATCCACTACAAAAACTCATACCCATACTCATTCCAAAATCCTGAAAGGTAACACTCTGTTACTCAAGTTGGACATCAAATTTGAACTTCCTACATATAATGGAGAAGTTAATGCTGAAAAAATAGATAATTGGATTTTTAAATTAGAAGTTTACTATAGAATTGAAAATCTGCAAGAAGAAGATATTAAGATCCAATTGGCTTCATTAAGGCTAGAAGGAGTAGCATTTGTTTGGTGGAAGGAAAAGAAACAAGAGGAAATGTGCATCCATGGTAATATTTCTATTACTTGGGTCAAACTGATTTCTTCCATTAAAAGGAAATTCTATCCATCAGCCTATATGCAAAAAGAAATAATGAGTTGGAAAAAATTTAGACAACTAAAAGGTCAAAATGTCCAAGAGTATACACAAGAGTTTAGGAAAAGGGTTTTATTACTTGGAGTAGACTTAAATTCACAAGACACACTCTTGATGTATATAGGAGGTCTACATACCTACTTAAAACATACTATTCTCATGTTTAACCCAAATAACATAGATGAAGTTTGTGTGCAAGCCATGCATCTTGAGGCAAGGGGTACAAAGATTTCTGAAGAGGGTAATAAGTGAAATCCATTCAAAGGTAAGGGAAAATAGAAAGGAGTAAAATGGAAGGGAAAGATGAATGCAAGTGTGAAGCAATAAGGGCAGAAAATAACATGCAAACATTCTTCCAAAGAGGGGCATGATGAAGCTGATTGTTGGAAACTACATCCCGAACTAAGACCAAAGAAACAAAATAACAAAGGGAAACAAAAGACGACTGCCACCACACAAAAATATATTGGATCTGATTCAAGGGATGAAACCAAGATAGTTTCCATGGTTAACAAAGGAAAAGAAGAAATTGCAAGTTCTAGTCCTTAAAACAGTCACAATAACACTTCAAATGAGGATACAAGGATATAATTATTCCATGTTAGAGTAATTTCTAATCATACAAAGATTGATGCCTTATTTAATACATGGTCATAGGAAAGCTTGATTTCAGAAGACTTAGTTAAAAAAATAAACCTTGAAACTGTACCTCATCATAAGCCATACCCTTTGGGTTGGATAGTTAACAATGCAAATTTATAGGTGACAAGGAAATGCATTTTCAGATTTGCTATTATTGCAAACTTTATTGATGAATTTGAGTTAGATTTTGTACCACTTGATATTTCAGGGATTATCTTGGGTAGTCCATATTTGTATGATAGGAAATCAGTATTCTACCATCATGAGAGAAAAATTCATTAGATCAAAAATGGAGTGGAGTATATTGTGAGAGATCATCGCAAGAAACTAAATATCTCTTTAGTTGATGCAGGGAAAATGAAGAGGCTAGTAAATGCAAGTAAAAATTTTGTGCTTCTTATGATCAAGAAAAAAGAAGATGTTAACTATGAATTTTTTGAAGGATGTGATGACAAATGGAAATCTAATTTGTTTGATGTGGTAATTCAACATGGCTAGATGTTTCAAGAACCAAAAGGGTTCCCACCCAAGAGGGGAATTCAACATAATATTCAACTACAGCAGGATGTTCCACTTCCAAATATTGGTATGTATCACATGTTGATCATGGAAAGTTTGGAAATCAAGAACAAAATCCAATAATTTCTGAACAAAGGTATCATACACCCATCTAATTCGCCATGTGGTTCTCCAATATTTTTTGTTCCAAAGAAGGACAGGACTTGGCGCATGTATATTTATTTCTATGCACTGAACAAAATCAAGGTAAGGAATTGCTACCCACTTCCACGCGTTGATGATTTTATTCACCCGTTAAAGCATTCAAAGTATTTCTCTAAGTTAGATTTGAGAAGTGGTTATCATCAAGTTAGGATAGCTGAAGAAGAGAGTTGGAAAAATTCTTTCAAGACTAGATAAGGATTGTATGAGTGGTTAGTTATGCCATTTGGCTTAACAAATGCACCAGCTAATTTGATGAGAGTGATGAATGATGTACTTAGACCAATTCTAGATGAATTTTTCATTGTTTAATTAGATTACATACTCATATTCAACAAATCAAGAGAATAACATGTCATGCATGTGAACAAGGTACTTAATTTTTGGAGAAAAGAACAATTGTTTCTTAAGATGTCAAAGTGCAAGTTTGGTAAGACTTCATTGGTATATTTGGGACACATAGTTGGAGCAGGTGAATTAAATATTTATCCTTTCAAATTTGAGGTCAATTTGAATTGGCCCAAGCCCAATATAGTTACCGAGGTAAGAAGCTTTTTAGGGGAAACGCAATAATGGAGGAAATTTATTGCTAATTTTTCTTCCATTGCAGCACTATTACATGCATTGACAAGAATAAAGAAAGTCTCCCATTGGGGAGATTTGCAGCAGAAATCATTTGATTCTTTAAAGAAAAATATAATTTTGGCACCATTACCAGCAATTCCAGATCTGTGACAACCATTCAATATCCAAATAGATGAAAGTGATTATGCTATGGGAGCAGTGCTCATGCAGCATGGTAAGCCTATCCCATTTCACTCTGAAAATTTTAATGGAGTTGTGACCAAATATCCTACATATGATATAGAGTTATATGCATTAGTAAAAAGTGTAAAGAAATGGAAGCATTACTTGATGGGAAAAGATATCTTTATCCATACCGACCATCAGCCATTAAAGTACTTACAATCATAGTCAAAGTTGCAGCAATCAAAACATTTCAGTGGATGGGTTTCCTACAACAATTTCACTTGATTATCAATTACAAGAAAGGAATATACAATAAGGTAGCTGATATGTTCTCTAGGACTATTGTAAATTCAGCTATAATTCTCAAGAACGATTCTACTATGCATGAAATTTACAATGAACAGTATGTGAATGATAGTGATTTTCAAGATGTGTATGAGAACCTGAGTAAGGAAACCAAAGTGAAGATTTATATTATCATGTGCATAACATTTTTTTGTATCACTTGGACAAGTTATGTATACCACGGGGATAAAGAAACAGTATCATAAGGGAGGCGCACACATCATTGATTGCAGTACATTTCGGTGTAGGAAACGCAGTAGTGCATCTGCAAAGGTATTGCTATTGGCCACACATGAATGAAATTAATTCTTGTTTTATTAGAGGATTTTCTTTATGTGCAACAAGTAAGCCTAGAAATAGAAAGCTTGGTTTGTACAAACCACTTCCAGTTCATTCTCATCCTTGGGAGAGCATCTCAATGGATTTTGTAGGAGCCCTTCCTTTGTCAAGGAAAGGTCATGATTATTTGTATGTTGTGGTAGATAAATTCAGAAAAATGTGTATTTTGATGGCATGTAAGAAAACTATTACAGCTGAGAAAACTACTAATATTTTCTTTAAAAATGTATGGATCCATTTTGGTCTTTCTACTTCTATTGTAAGTGATCGAGATTCTCGATTTGCTGGGAATTTTTGGTCAAAATTGTGGGACATGATGGATACAAATTTGAAGAAGAGTACAACATTTCATCCAAAAACAGATGGTCAAACAGAGGTTGTAAATATGACTGTTATTCATCTTCTAAGAGTCTGTTGTAGCAAGCATCCCATGTTTTGGGATGAACAATTACACTACATATAGCATGCATACCGCTACGAAAATCATTCTTCCACAAATACATCACCATTTGGGGCATGTTTTGGTTACTTTCCAAGGTCGCCATTGGACTTTATATTTGAGAGATATGTTGCTATAGTTGGACATAGTGACATAGATAAATCAAGAAAATTCATTGAGAAAATTCAATTGGTAGATCACACAGTGCAAGAGCAACTTCAGAATAGTCAAAGCAGCTACAGGGCAAGGCATGATAAACATTGGGTTGATCACAAATTCCAAGTTGGAGATGAATTTTGGTTATACATAAGAAAATAAATATTGCAAGGGGAAGGTAAAAAGCTCAAACCAATCCGTTATGGCCCATTTAAAATTCTAGAAAAGGTTGGTACAAATGCATTCAAGCTAGATCAACATCCTTATATGCAAATTTATTTTATTGTTAATGTTGAGAATTTGAGATTGTTTGAGCCTGCTTTGATTGATGATAAAAAAGAGCATGTTTAGCTACCATCAATAGATGATTTCACGCCAGAATATCTTCATGAACTTCAGCGAGATCTCATACTTGACAGAAGAATCAGAACTTCAGGAAGAGGGTATTTTGAATACCTTAGAGTTGGACTCAGAGGTCAAAATCCTTCAAAGGAAAAATGGTTGGACATTGGAAACGTGAGGGAGTTTTACCCTCACTTGTTGAACAATTGAAAATATCTTTTTGGGTCCAAAAGGCTTCAATTGAGAAAGAATGATCTAAAGCTCAAGTTTTAGCTAAACAATTAAAGTGCCCTAGATTTATTCAAACCTAAACGACCAGATATAGTTCATCGCGAGGATTTTGGCCCAACTCATTTCATCAAAATCTGAGTTCCTATGGCTGAGTTATCATCTATTGTTCGTTTTCCGAAATAGGCAAAATATTAGCAGAACAGGTACAATGTTGATGTGGTAGGTACAATCAGTAGTTGTAGGTATATCCTCCAGAAACAACCAATGATACTATGCCAAGTGGCACCACTTGATTCCCTGATGATGACTAGGAAGTGAAATTTTGTATTCCTAAGTCTAAGTGAAATTTTATTAATTCGGCATTTTATTTTATATAGTGGCCAATGGGGAAGGGCCACGTGGGATGCCACATACCCCCCCATGGCAGGACAGGTTGGAAGGCCGAATTATCAATTATACTAAGGTTTTAAAATTGGTTTACAATTGGCATATATATATATATATATATATATATATATATACATATTTCAAATATATATTATATCCTATGTTGAAAACCCACTCGGCGAAATGTAACTAAGTTTGGAGGTATGCCAACCAGTATGGTGAATGCTTCTAGATATGGCAGGGTCAAAATATTGGTGGAGAGCATCGTCAAACCACCATGCAAAATTCTATGGCGGAGTCGGGGCTCGAACCCTTGACCTCCCTCCTACAAACCATGCGTCTCTATTGTCTCCTCTGCCAAGTGTTCCTTACCCATATTGTTCTCCATGCACATATAATTTTTTAACTGCCAACCATTGGGGGTTGGAGGGGGCCAGCGCCCTCCCCATGTGACCACAACTCGATGACCAGGCACTCCAAAACAAATCCGATATATTTTGAAATCGTGCTTAACTAATATTTAAGTGTGGTTTTATGACGTTAAATTTTCATTAACGCATAAACCACGTTTATTATTTAATACGTGTTTATCTGCCACTATTCCTACTTAAGCGCTAATTAAAATCAGTGTTTATGTTGGCGTAAAATTAGAAGGCATGCCAATCTTTTTGGTATTTCTAAATTTAGAAATTTAACTGGCAGTCTCTCCGGTTTTGGAGGCAAAATTGGGGCAAAAAACGTTTTGGTCATAACTCACTCAATTTTCAACCAAACTGAGCTTAGTAAAAGTCATTCCTAGCTAATTTTCATGCTCGGAACTCAATGGAGTATGTTACAGAGGCATAAAAGGTGATGTAAAAGTGTTTTATTACATTTGAATATTTTTGAAGGTTAGGGCCAACAGGTGTCGGGGTCATTGACAGAGCATCCAGAGTCCAAATAAAGAAAAAAATAGTCATTTTTTGGAGATTATTATGTGTTAAACTCATTGGAGCATGTTCCAAGAGGTTTTGAAGCTTGTAAAAGAAATTTGAACACACTTGAACCTAAAACAAAGGTCACACTATGAAGCTGGTCAAGGAGATATAACTGAGGAGGGCTGAAATCCTTTATCAAAATTATCTGTGTCAAGCTCTATTATATGTGTTTTATTTGTTTACTATTCCTTATGTTCTGTCATTTAAAATTATGCCTTTTAAGCTTATGAAAAACTCATAATCTCACTAAGTACACTATTTTCCAATCACATGCTCTTAAACAAATTGATGAAGGATAAGTAAAAAAAATGCAAAGAAATGTTTATATCTGAAATGAAACTAGCACAACATTAACTAGCAAGTAATTTCAGATCATAGTCGAAGTTGTGTTCCCATCCATGGCCATAGAAAGAAAGGGACATGAAGGAAAGGGGCCAACTGGTCTCTGAGACTCGAGCAAAATGTATAGAAAGACATGAGGAAAAATAGCAAGAATAGGAGATGAGTGAGTCTCAGGAGGTTGAGGAGCTTCTTCAACTTCAACTTCTTCTACCAGAAAGAAGAGTCTAGAGATGAGTGGAGTACTCCTCTCTACAATAGCAGTAGTACTAGGACCACCCACAGAAACAAAAAGCCTAGACGGAGGATCACTCTTTGTTGCATTTGAAACCATGGGATAAAATTCACCCACTGAATTACTCCTACACCTTCTTTAAGAAGGCTTGACACTCATAGGAGAAAGCCCACAAAGCCTCCTCGATCGACGAGGTAATCGGTCAACCACTTTATGAGATTAAATAGAATAAAAAAATATAAGAAGCTAAGCAATCTAGGATTAAAGGGAACACTCTATAAAAGTCCCTAAGATACAGTAAATCAAGCGGCCTTCAAGTATATCCACTCTGGGTGAAAAGGACCGAACACCAAAATAAAAGAAAGTGAATAAGAGGGCCTTCCGAAAATAGTTTGGGGTAACTACAACCGAATCATATTAGTGAAGGTAATAGAAACAGTTTTGTTGACCTCTTGACAACAACCTCTTCTGGTGTATGTCCCTGAGCTTCCAAGGGAACTGTCTAGAAGTACTGATGAAATTGATGCAATGCCTATCTCAGGTACCATTGGTAATCCCCCCCCCCACACATTCACCTGTGCGGTTCCTAGGAGAGGCAACTATGGGCACCAATATGTATCGACAGCCGGACGGAATGGTGTTAGGTTAAGATTGTAGCAAATAATAGAGGGGTATATTAGTTCTCTGGATTCACTCTCCCTCACGCTTAACTCTCTAGAGGTAGATCTTTCCCATTCTACTTAACATAATTGGATTTCGCTGATTAATAAAATTTCTATGTTTCATAGTTTTGAGCAGCCTTGGAGAGTTATTTCTCGACTCACCTATTCCAAGGCCCTCTGACCTAGCTAGTTGGTGTATGATTAATGAAAATACAAAAAATTATAGTTCAATTTACTTATAGTGCTTGATTTTAAATGGTTGTTACATAATTGAAAGGTATATGGAAGTGAAACTGATGGTTTTTATTGACGCAAAAGAAATCAATGAAATCCTACTACATGAAAATGCAATATTTTCCTTTTGATGAAAAGAGATCTCTAAATGGGTTCTAAGAAACTAATAGGAAACAATTTTTTTTATTTATTTTTTCAGTTATTCACTCTTCACACACTTCAGAAAACTATCAAAAAGACTAAAATGCTTCAATGAAACTAATGCAAAAGCTACCAATAATATGAAAATTCTATGATTACTAAGTAAGGAACCAAAAATAGTTTCTAGGTAGAATTGGTTAAATCAATTTTGACAAACAAGCAAGGAAGGTTCCAACAAGAGCTCCTTTGCATACAAACTACCAAAATACACTTGATATAAAAGAGAGAGCAATCTAGAGAAAGACTCCTTTCAAGACCAAGCAAATGAACCAAAAACAAGAAACTAACAAACTTCTTCAAAATGTATGAAAATCATAAAAAGGAAATGAAAGAAAAAGCGGAAGAAAACAACAAATGTTTTTTGGCTTTTCACTTTTAAGGGAAGAAAAATATTTTAAAGAGACAAGCACAAAACTACTCAAGAACCGAAATCAAGAAAATGAGCCACAAAATGACTTCAAAATGCATAAGCCAACTATGCTACTTTCGTAGGAGGACTCAAACAAGTGATAAGAAGAAAAAGACCCAAGAAATTGATTCAGAATAGTAGCACACACTTCCAATGAACAAAAACTCAAAAAACCAAGAAAAGGTCACTTCAAGATTCGCTAGAAGGCTAGTCCAAATAAGTCAAGAAAACCAAAGAAGTCAAAGAGGAAAAAACCGAAAGTAAAGAAATGCATAAGGAAAACATGAGCAAACAATCATAGGCTCACTATTCTGAAAGGTCAGAACAACCAAGAACTCCAGGAAGAGGTCTTGGTGCTACAACCGCAATTGCAACTTCACAAAACAGGCAAAACCATAAAATGACTAGATCTTTACAAGAAAAAGAGAGGAATTGACATAAAACCACAAGAAACATAGTCTAGACACTTAAAATGTACCATAGTAATTCCCAACCACAGACATGAAAGGCTTACAGGGCCTCAAAATTCATATTTTCAAAATTTCCTAAGCATACGCGAGTTCACTGTGTGCAACACGCGTGTATATGCAACTGTAACCAAAGAAACATGCGTATAAGTGGGTTATTTTGGAGGAATTAGAGGGAATGCACAAATATGTACAACCAAAGTAGCATATATAAAAATAAATAAGGAAAAAAATACAGACTCATACCTAATCAGAAGATCAGGGCTTCTGCCTGGTTGGGAAAAAGACTTACTAGACTGCAAATGTGATTAAATTATCGGAGAACCCAAAAGATAGATAAAACAACCCAAATTAGGAATTACACAAATATAATCCCTAGCGAAGTTGCCAGCTCTGTTACAGGAAAATTTACCCTAAGGTCTTGGGTTGAAAAACTTAATGGAGGAGGGGCATGTCATCACAAGAAGGACTCTAATTACGACATTCTATGCTTTAAACTAGAAGGTGAGGATTTCAAATCTTACTTGGTTATCCTTTGTTTGTAGTATATCTCGTAGGGTTCAAACCCCCCGCAGCTCCTCATGCTCCAGAACCTCCAAATCAATTAAGAACAAGCACAAAAAATAGTTTTACAACATATATGTCCTATATGTTAGCAAATTATCATACATGATCTCATAAAGATAACATGAAATAAACCATTCAAGATTATTAAGCATGCATAAGAGACATATAACACATGAACATCAGGAACCGGATGGTACTTCTTTTATTGATAACATGTACATCAAATAATAGTGGATAAATCACCTAAGATCTGACACATCCATAGTTAAAACCATCCTCTAAATTCGTCCAACCCTAGCCTCACAAAGCTTCTTCTATAAATGGTGCACAAAGGATTTCACATAGAATGAGAGTGATCATAAAAAGGAAACAAGGGTTTCGTAAAACATGGGAAGTGCAAGAGGCACAGGGTAAATATCAGACTCGATTAGGGATGTAATATCCTATAATATCAATAATATTCTCTCTCTCCTCCCTTAGGCCATTCCCCTTAAGGGTATTTATACTTCCTCAAATTCATTTTTTTCCAGTTGGGGAACAGTTAAGGTAGGGGCTGGGGTATTTAAGTTACTGGAAAAATCATAAACCCCGCCTCAATAATAGGGAAATTTTGTATTTTTAATATTTTAAATAGCATACATGGGTCAGCTATAGATGGACCCGCGTGTGCACATGGAAAAAACTGGGCAAAGTTGCGTATGGATTTTAAAATATTGTTTTCTTAGAAATGTGACCAAGCCTAAATGGAAAGGCTTCCCAAGGCCAATGCATAAGTCATCAAGTATACATAGTTGATAAATGATGCTATAACATTATGATAGAAAAACTTTTGTTCTCTACCACTCATCAAGTCAAGTACAAAGCCTAGAGCCTTTGAAGAACATTCCTTTGTGCCCTAGGTTTTTATTCCCTCATTTTCCATGGAGTTAGGTGACAAAATTATGACCATAAATGTTGAATTTGTCTATGCCCCATTGGATTATTACTTGTTCCATGGCCATACTTGGTTCTATGTCATGACTACTATCATCTCCTTTGTGTTTTTTTTCTTTGTTTTCCTCATGAAGGAAAAATTTTCACTGTCGATCAACTTGAATTTTGTGTGCTATCGACCATGTATACAACTATAGGAAATATTGTTACATTTGTTGCATAAAATCATCTAGCCTAAGAAAGCATGAATCCAAGAGTGTTTAAAATAAAATTTCTTATAGGTGATTTCCCTATGCCCCCACCTAATGTTTCATCTAATTATATCACTCATATGCATAATGATGTCTTATGTCACAAGAGGACCCCATCAGTCCCATAACCCATTGGTTGTGCATTCGCCTTTGGAGGTTGATAAATATGGCAAGAACATGCTTATAATCCTAGCTTGGATTTACTATCAATGCATCTATTCAACATCTAAGACATTTGAGTTGTGTACTACCTCTAGTGTACCATTCGTTGATTACCTTATGCCCATTTTAGCTATTTACCATCCACTGTATCGTTATTTTATGGATACCAATATTCTTACTGGAAAAGAAATCATGGAAATCATGTTGATATCTAATTTCCCGTGGGGATAAATACATCATCATTCATAATTACTCATTTGGGTGGATAATTTAGATGAGTCACCTAAAATCTGAGCTTCCTTGTAATATCCCAAACCTGGAACAGCTAGCAAGGCATGACTGGAAAATGCATTTTCCAGTAATGGCTGCTACAGGAATTGAAACCAAGACCTAGATCTCTTATAAAAATGTGTCTAAGTGCTAAATCCAAGAGGAGGCTCCAAATAAATCCTTCTAAGTGGGTTAAACATATCTCCCACACTTAGATGTCCTCAAAAAGTGCCCGATGAAGGGACTGCAACAATGCTTGAATAAAATTTGGAACAACAACATTGTTTTATTAAGCCTGGGCAAATAAATATGCAAATAGCCAAAAAATATATATTATAGCAGCAATGATATACAAATGCTTGAGGAAAGAGTCACTCAAGTAAACAATACAGCCTCAAAAGGGACATGTACATGAGAATAGAAGAACGTTGCTACACATGTATTTCTGCAAGCTAAGAGGATGAATTTTATAAGAGGTAATGCTCCATATTACATCATAACAAAAATATGTGACAATATATCTCTCAATAAATAAGGGGGAGCAATATCTCAACCCCTGGAAACAATAATACAACAATCCTGAGAAGGTTGGCTGAAATCTACAAAATGGAAAAAATGTCGGAGTTGCTGGGTAGCAGCTACAACTCCAAAAATGGAATTGGATGAAGAAGACTAAATATGCTACATCTGATATCAATATCTCCTCCAGTGGATATCTCAAGTGGAAGGCTGATCCTTACACTGAATATCTCACCCTCTGATCAACACTGCAGGACCCCACATCAAGTGCTTTATTAAAATAACGCAGTTGTTGAAGAAAAATGTGTTGTAGGGGCAAAGGAATGATTTGGCCCAATGCCAATATCTGAAATAAGCTCCAATGGCTTCCAAAATGATCCTCTAAAGGAAAGAAATACTTTCACTCTTAAAAAAAACTGATGGAAGAGGTGTTGTGACTCCTCACTGCAACACCTTACAACATAAAATTATCCTGCTTCAAGAATAATGCTTCCTTGGAGGAGGATGCTTGGCCTCAAGCCTAGATGTGAGCAAAATCTATACAACTCCTTAAAGAGACTTATTAGGAAAGGATAAGGACTCCTAAGCAGGAAATCCTTGTGGTAAGCATCACAGCAACTCAGCTAAATAGCTGGAGAATGCCAATAGTCTAAACAGACAAGAAATCTATAATCATATGCATGAGAAACAATGGCTTCCTTGCCCTATTTTTAAACACATGAGAGCTCCCTCTCCATGGGTCCTAATATTTAGGGTTTCCTCCTTCAAGGAATCTGCTCTCATATTTCTCTGCGCTGTCCCACCAGATGCTTTCCATCTCATACCTCTGTGTTATTTGACTTGGTCAAACTTGACCCAGCTTCTTTGCAAATGTCTCCTTTCACACATGAGGGTGTGAAATCTAGTTCCATTGCTGATACCCTTTCATACTAGAGAGATTTTATCCATGTGTTTTATTATGAATGGGCCTTCTCACCCAATTATTCAACTCCTAAGTGAAAATAGCAAAATTTAATATTCAAATTTATTGTAGGAAAATTTTGAAATATTATAGTCCTCACCTCCCAAATGTTGCTTGTCGTCAAGAAACTACAAGGATAGAACTGAGAAGTTTCTTGCAAGGCATGGAGACTGAAAAGTGCTGGGAAAAAATCTTCCACAAATGGATCCTCCATCCTGAAGCAATCATCCAAACAAAATGAGTCACCTCCCAACATGGCAACTCCTGAAAATCTCCTTCCACCTCACGCTCTAGAAATGAAGGTGGGCTAAAAATCTGAACATGGTAAGAATCATAGCTTACCCCATGCTCTCCTTCTCTCCACTTATGATAAGTGTAGAGTATGTTTTGTTGCTGGGCTACAAAAGTATTTCCCTCAAATGGCAAGGTGAAGAGAAATCCTCCAAATATTCCTCTTCCAACATTGAAGAACAAGTTGGCCCGAAATACTTCATCCATGATGAATAGGACATGATCATCATAGAAAATCCTAATGAGAATTTTGCTGAAAGTTTTACATGATGATACATGATACAAAAAATTTCTCAAAAGGACACAACACAGTCTCATCCACTGCAACTTCAGAAAATAGTATGGCAAGTAACATACAAAAATCATCACATCTACTAATGAATAGTAAATGGTTGAATTTGTCAACAATACATGATCAAATACTTTCCCATGGCTATACAATGTATGGCTATAAAAATCATGGCCCACCTCAAAATAAAACAAATAGGTGGTTGTGGTGGCCATATCTCCTCCCATGCTCCCATTAGAACATGTAATGCAGAAAATGTGGGAATTCCCTCCCCTCAAGGACACACCCAACTCATGTGCCTCTCTCTTAATAATGCTTCCAATACAAATCAGATCCATATCAGGAAATGAATTCATGATCAACAACAAAATGATGAAAATTCGGAATGTTTCATGTGGTACAAGAAGGTACCAACATTTTTCCCAATAGTGACAGTGCAGTTTTCCAAACTAGTGCTTCAGAAAATTACATGGCAAAATGTTTCTTGCTACATAGTGAATCATGTATGTCATCATATGGAAAATAGTTGGATATAAAAACTGAACATACATGTAGTGAGAAAATATTTTCCCAAGGCCACATAAAATATGGCTGCCTCCATCATATAGTTTGGCCCAACAATGATCATGGAGCAATGTGTCAAGCTTGCCCTCTTGTGAAGCAATGCACTGCATAGTAATGGTAAGAGTATGAAAAGCAATGGATGTAAAAGAAAACTCCTTACCATATGCTGGAAGTAAGATGGTACATAGATCCATGACTGATTCCTCCATAGTGTTTTGGCATGCTATGAAGAAGAATGGTCCATATGCTGCAAAAAGATAATCCTCCTTATGCTTGGAAATCCAAGTCAAGAAGAATATGTCATAGTGATAGATATCTCTATCCACTACTTTATCATCATCACCTCCTCCTTGTTCACCAAGTGCATCCAATGTGAAGTGATCCTAGGGACACTCCATCCATAAGCCTCTGCTCTGAAGTGACAGCACTGTGAGCTCATGCAAATAAGCTCTTGTCGATACAAATCTTGGTTCTTTGACATGCTCCTTGTCAAAGACTCCTCTAGTAATGCTGCTGCAAATATGGAATACCTCCCAAGATGGAAGTTCTTCCAAATCATCCAAGGCAAAGGAGTATCCCATTTTCACTATGAGAGTGCCCTCTTCTACTCCTGCAACATCACACAACAAGTGAGAGCAAAGTTGCCCTTTCTCTCTCAAATGCAACTCAAGCAACCAAAGTGCTTACTACCTCCTTATGATCCCATCATACAACTCATGTGATGGAGACATAATGAATGATATGAATGTCATATCAACATCATGCATCCATAATCCATGCTACTCAATGACGCAAGCATCCGGCCACCTCTTCTCCATCCCCATCCTCCCTGGAAGAGGACATGCCAAGTGATGGTCAAACTCCTTCAAGAGGAGCCAGCGCAGCCAAGCCTCCTGCTGCCCGGTATCATAAATTTGCAAGTATCCTCCCAGCTCCTTTCTCATCAACAACATCCACTAAATCACTTGTGGATTCCTCCTTCTTCTCTTCATCTTGGTACTCCTCCCAAGAGGGATACCATCCTCCCAAATCAAATTCCTTTCTTTGCACTTCATGGGAATTTGAAATGAAATCTTCTCCAAGATAAATTTGATCCCATAAGGACCCAAATAGGTAGTAGGAAAAAACCTCCCATCATGATTTGTATGGCTCAAGGAATGTCCAACACAAGCATGAGAGATGTTATCCATCCTAAGATGTCCTCCATCTTCTATCTTCTCTTGTGAGAAAGGAAGAAAATCCTTGCACTCCATGATGTGTTGAAGTGCACCTCTAATGAGATCTCTCCATGAGACCTCCCTCTCAAAAATAGTCCTCCAAAACCAATGAGGTCTTGGATCTACTGAAAGTAGAAATTTCTCTTTGAGCTGAGAGGAGCTCATTGAGAAAGGGTCATCTAGAAAGGAGAAGGGGTTTCTCACTTCAAGCTGTCTACTATCTTCCATCAAGTATTCAAACCCCAACCTCAAGTGTGATGTACATTCCAAAAATGGCTCATGAGGATGATGGTTTATTTCCTCCTTGAATGTTTCCATGTTGCACAGCATAGTGCAATCTTGTTGCTCTAGATTAGCAGTGTGATTTGACCCTTGGTCATATAAAAGAAAATCTCCACAACTTTCAAAAGGATTTGCTGCAACAATAGATAGAGGAAATATTTTCATACCTTGATGATATTTGGGAACTTCTCGTAGGGCTGCAAGAGTTCCTTCCTCCAAAGTGTTGGCTACCCCAACTGTTACTGCATGTGGTTACCCTTCCATGAGTGTGATAGTGTTATTACAAGACTCCTCAAGTGGTGATGCGAGCTTTTTCTCCTTTGTTATTTCTCCATCAAAGGTTTTGATCAACTCTTGAGTGAACTCTGCAAAATTTTTCACCTTTGCATGGCTCAAGTGGCTGAACCACCAATCACAGGTTCCACCCTCCAAGTGCAGCGCTGAGATCTCAAAAGCTTCTTCCTCCACCACAAGATGTAGCAGGAAAAAGGCTTCCATCTTCCTCACCCAAGATCTTGTTGTAGATAACCCATAAAAGGTAGAGAACATAAATATATTGCCTTTGATTTCTCTTCTGCTACAGGGTCTCTTCTCTTCCTTCAACTGGATGAAATGTGGAAAAGCTAGAGTCTCCTTCAAGGCTCTAGGTTGAGATTTGTACTCAACAGGGTACTTACTTATAATCAAATGATCCAAGTATATTTCATGCTCATTGTCTTATTCTTGATGAGAATAGTAAGTGCATGGTCCTTCCTCTTCTATTTCTTCCATCTTTCTGACCTCCTTGGAGAGGTCCACTCTGGATCTAAACACTAATGAGAGCAATCTCATCTTCTTCATCATTATGATATTCTTGAGACTCCAGGCTGAGCCAGTAAATCTACTTTGATACCACTATAGTATCCCAAATCTGGGGCTTAGACTCTCTTACTTATTAATAGACACAAAGAGAGGGGTTGGGGTTGGCAAGGCATGACTGGAAAACACATTTTCCAGTAATGGCTACTACAGGAATTAAAACCAAGACCTAGAACCCTTATAAAAATGTGTCTAAGTGCTAAATCCAAGAGAAGGCTCCAAAGAAACCCCTCTAAGTGGTTTAAATAGATCTCCCACACTTAGATGTCCTCAAAAAGTGCCCGATGAAGGGACTACAAAAATTCTTGAACAAGAGCTGGAACAACAACATTATTTTATTAAGCCTGGGCACATAAAGATGCAGATGGACAAATTTTTTTTATTATAGCAGCAATGATATACAAATCCTTGAGGAAAGAGTCACTCAAGTAAAAAATACATCCTCAAAAGGGACATGTACATGAGAATAGAAGAACATTGCTACACATGTATTTCTGCAAGATAAGAAGACACAACTTATAATAGGTACTGATCCATATTACATCATAACAGAAATATATGACAACATATAGCTCAATAAATAAGGGGGAGAAAGCTCTCAACCCCTGGAAACAATAATACAACAATCCTGAGAAGGATTGGCTAAGATCTACAGAATGGAAAAAATACCAGAGTTGCTGGGTAGTACCTACAACTAAGAAAATGGAACTGGATAGAGAAGACTGACAATGTTGCATCTAATATCAATATCTCCTCTAATGGATCTCTCAAGTGGAAGGCTGATCCTTACACTAAAGATCTCACCCTCTGATCAACACTGCAAAACCCCAAATCAAGTGCTCTATGAAAATAACGTAGTTACTGAAGAAAAATGCGTTGTAGGGGAAAAGGAATGAGTTGGCCCGATGCCAAGATCTGATATAAGCTCCAATGGCTTCCAAACTGATCATCCAAAGGAAATAAAGACTTTCCCTTTGAAAAAAAAGTGATGGAAGAGGTTTTGTGACTCCTCATTGCAACACCCTGCAACACAGAATTATCCTGCTTCAGGAATAATGTTGTCCAGGAGGAGGATGCTTGGCCTCAAGCCTAGATGTGAGGAAAATCTGTACAACTCCTTCAAGAGGCTTCTCAAGAAAGGATAAGTACCCCTAAGCAGGAAATCCTTGTGCTAAGCAACACAGCAACTCAGCTGAACAACTGGAGAATTCCAATAGTCTAAACAGACAAGAAATCTATAATCATATGCATGAGAAACAATGGCTGCCTTGCCCTCCTTTTAAACACATGAGAGCTCCCTCTCCATGGGTCCCACTCTTTAGGGTTTCCTCCTTCAAAGAATCTTCCCTCCTCTTTCTCTGCGCTATCCCACCAGATGCTTTCCACCTGATACCTCTCCATTATTTGACTTGGTCAAACTTGACCCAGCCTCTTTGGAAATGTCTCCTTTCACACATGAGGGTGTGAAATCTAGTTCCATTGCTGATCCCCTTTCATAGTAGAGGGAATTTATCCTTGTTTTTATTATGAATAGGCCTTCTCACCCAATTATTCAACTCCTAAGTGAAAATAGCAAAAGTTAATATTCCAATTTATTGTCGGAAAATTTTGGAATATTACATTCCTCTAGTAGTGGTTAGTGGTTGCAGTCCCCCATCATGCTTCATGATGTTTTCTTGAAGGGGAACTTGGGGAAAATTTTAAAAAGTATACCCATCAAAATTTATATGAAACCAGGTGTTGTGGAAAATATTATAGTTATAACATATCGTAACCCTTAAGAAATTGAAATATACATTTCCTTCTCCAAAGAATTCCATGATGGTTTTTATTGTTATTATGATGAATTGGCTGGAATTGACCCTTGTATTCCCCAACACAAAATTATGGGATATGATTGATCAAATCTTGATTGAAAAAGGCCCAAGATGGTTAATTATCACAAAGAAACTACCATTAAAGAAAAGGTTAAAAAACTCTTAGATGTTGGTTTGATTTATCTAGTACCATTCAAGGAATAGTTCTCCAACCCTATTCTAGTTGATAAAAAAAATGAATGGTTAAGGTTTGGATTGATTATAGGTATATTGTTACCCATTTTTTGGTCATCTAACCTACTACTATTATATGGATCTAAGTACACAACGTAAGACCAATTTTACCCTAAGTAAAATTGCTTTCACTATGAAAAATAACTTAGTAAACAACTTTTATTAAGTTGTTTATGGTCTAAACAGGAAACCACATGAGCAAATATTAAATAAATCTACGTTTGTTTGATTTTCCTCAAGGAATAATTAGTTAAATAATAGTTTAATCAATATTCCTGGTCATATTTAACCCAAAACGGGAAAATTAATTAGATAAATCACTATTCATCTTATTATTTTCTAGGAATAATTATTTAAACCTTATTTAAATCATATTCCTTGTTAAATTCGACTAAATCATTCATAAATAATTAAATAAATCATTATTTATTTTATTAATCAACCAAATCCTTAAAATAATAAATAAATCATTTATTTATTTATTATTTACAAATAAAGGTATTTGACCCAAGCCAAATTCTTTTTCCCTCCAACAAATATAATAAAATATTCCATAAAAATTGTATCTTGTTGGTTAATAATATTTTAACTATGCACCAATATCTAGAATAACTCAATATTTTTCTATAAATAGAAGGGTTTTTCCATTAATTTACTACCTTTTGTTGCCTAAAGATCACTTTGGATCTATACTTTTGGTTTGACTTTGATCCACCATCATTGTCATATTTTTCTATGATTTTTCTTGTGAGCTCCCTTTGAGTTCCATTTTTTGTCTAGGTTTTCTACACCATCAAGAGAGAGGGATTTTAGATCTAAAGTGCTGAGGACTTACAAGAACCCATCCCATTGAGGAGGACTGGTAACATCCTTCTATGTTCTCCTCCCAGGTGCCATAAATACAAAATTCTTTAAACATATTCTTGTCTTGTCTATTGGATGCATGGAGCAACTCTTGTTTTTATTTACTGCTTAATGTATTTTAATGCATAGATCTAGATTTTGTAGCATTTATCTTTGTCAACTAATTGTAGATCTAAATATATTGGTATCCATCTTTGTTGTTAGGGCTATTTTCTATGCACATCTAAATTAAGCCTTTTTCGTACACTTGCGATTAAGATTCATACTAACAACTGGCGACTCCGCACAGGTTTACGATTATGACCTATGTCATTTTTCAGGTCCCTGCATATCCAGCTGGTTCAAACCCTAGGATTTCTCTTCAAATTCTTGTTTTTTCTTTTCTTGATGTTGTTTTTAACCTATAAAACCCTAAAACATTGAAAATTATAACTTCCGTGTGTTTTCGGACCTATTGCACAGGTGTCAGGCATCAGCCGTAGCTGAGATGACACATTCTTCTTAAGTCTGCTCCCGAGAGTGCCAAAAGTGCAGGTCATACTTTTTGGGCCAAAACCTACGACCTAAACCTCTAGGGTGCAGAAAAAAGGAAAAAATTTGTGATCTCTACAGAAAACAGGTCAGAAACTGCAACTTGGACATTTTGTGGGAGTTTTTCTAAAAGTTTTATGGGTTTGTTTGGGACTCTGTTCAGGGTTTTCTGACCTCCATCTCCACTCATTTTGGACCTATAAGTGTTATTTTTTACTCATCTAAGTGGGATCCTAGCCCTCTAGGGCTTCAATACCCTCCAACTTTTGTGGAAGTGTTTTAGCTACTGTAGGTTATCTGAAATTTCAATGTCTTCAGCTATTTTTTCAGATCTGATTCGTTACCTTCAGATCCACTTCAGATTGGCTATTTATCCATCCAAAACAACTCCTTCCAATTTTCTTTGGGTTTTCCTCTAGGGTCCCCTCCACTTCCCTCCAAGAGATAGCCTTTTTCCACCTCATTTACACCAATTTTTCCTCTGATTTTTTCTTGTTTTTCTGCACCTATTTCTGAAATATTTGACCTTTAGATCCTTGTCCCTCCTGACCTTATATCTATTGGCTATTTTAGTGTGTTTTGACTAGATTTTTTCCCACTTACAGACTAGTTCTTGAGAGGCCTGCCTCCTTGGGTTTAGATTAATGCATAATTATCTATTTATTTTCTGTTATTTCAGTTTCAAATACTGTTATCTGCAGGTTTATTTATAGTTATACAAGCAAACTTTTTATTTTTCTCTACAAACGTTTGGGTTTAAAAATTAAAATTTACACACTTACCACACACACCCTAAGTGAAGAAGAGCTTGGTTAACACTGCCAAGAAAAGACTTTAAACATTGTAATCAATTGATCCTGCACCTCTCTGCCCTCGTTTTGACATTGTAATTAGTCGATATTGCACCTCCTCACCCTTGTTCATCTCTCTTCCCTTTATGTCATGTTTTTTCCTTCACCATTTCCCCTCCAAGGCATTTACCCCAAAGACTTCTTGGACTTCATCCTCAGTTTCCAGTTGGATGACTTACTCCTTCGCATAGGATTCGAGTTAGTCCTCCACCGAGTCCGCACTCTGACTCCTCTTCTAGTTCATTGGGTTCTCCTTCCGGTTCTGCTCTCAGTTCCCCCCTTGTCACCTTCACCATGTCTAGTTCAGGACCTAATGTTGGTGGTAGCCTTGACCTTAATGCTGGGAATACTACTAGTGGGACCGCAATACGAACTACCCCAGCTGCTCCCTTGCTCCCCTATATGGCAGGCCTCAGTCTTCCCATTTTTAACCAGTTGATCAATGACCCTATACACCATGATGCTAATTGGCTTGCTATGCTAACCAAGCTCCCTTCCGACATCCCCAACTTTGAAGGTATTGCTGGAGAATATCCTACAAATCATGTTCGATCTTTCCGCATGTGATGTTCGTCTAACTCCATTACCGACGACTCTGTCCGTCTTCAATTGTTCTAATGTACGCTTACTATTGAAGCTTCTAAGTGGTATGTTGATTAGGCATCATCCTCTCGTACCACATTTGCGACTCTTTCCTGGGCCTTTCTGTCTTATTTCCATCTCCCCCTCCATTATGACACTGGTATCAAAATTTTGACTTATTTTTGTCAATCGTTTGCGACCCGACTATCCGATGATGTCCAAGAATGGCAGATAAGAAATAGCCTATGTCGAGCCCCTACCTTCGAATACCATGTCTACATGGAATAGTTCCTTAGATCTCTTCTGCCTACTGTAGGAAAATATGTCGCATTGCATTTCCCTTAAACCGAAGAAGCCGCTCTCCAGATTGCATTAAAATATGACTTGATCTATGCTTAGTCTGGTTATGTTTATACCATTCTACATGATCTTCCTAGACTCGGTGGTGCCAACGCATAGGGGGCATCTCATGCCGCTGACGGTATCATTGGAGCTCTTTCTCATCCATACGCTCATCCCCCCATGGGCTATGGTTTTCCTTAGGGAGGGGCCAACATCTCCAACATTTCCCCCCCTCCTGATAGCATGTATCTAGGATAAGGCATGCCTCCTCATTTTCCCAACCTCTTGTTTACAAACATGTTATCCAACATCCCTCTTATTTGTATCCACAGGCTAGTTCTCCAGCTCCTCCAGCATTAGCACTTCCTCCTCCCTTGCCTTCTCAAACCCCGCAACAATAGCCACCGCCCCCTTAGGGGAAATTGTATACACAGAAGGGCATGAAGAATCCTCCTCCGTGCCAAAATAAGAGGAAAGGCACTCAAAATCAATTTTCCCCCGGTAATCTTGGACCTAATACACAAAATAATGCTCATAACACTGCTAACCAGTAACAGGGAACTCAGCCCAAGCAAGAAAGGCCTGTTCGCACGAACAAGATTTGTTCTTGTTGTAGTGTTTATGGTCATTACACGCAAGATTGTCCTCTTTTACCACAGATGATGCAGATGTGGGAGTCTCAGGTAGCCTTGAGAGGACAACAAGCCTCCCCTTCGATCCCTCCTAATCCCGCGCCTAGTTAGCCGATTGTGTTTACAAATCCCTTCCATCAGTAAGGATTTGTGGCTACCCAACCACCTCTAGGTTATGTGGCCACTCAATCTCCTCCATCTAGTACCTCCGGTCACCAGATTCTCATGATGAACTCTGACTAACCTATAACCGTTGACCTCAAATTTCAGACTCGGTCCCGTCAGTACAACAAGACTCCTGCTACGTCTATCCTCAAGCCACATTATTTAGGTTCTACAGAGCTTCTTTAGAAAACTAATGGTCCTTTGCATATCCCTCAGCCTAAGGTAGAGTTTCATACCAAGATCCCTAAGGGACCACTACGCCAAAATGTTGCTTCTGGCAAAGCTTCCCATTCGTATGGTATAATAGATGATTTGGCACAACCTCCTCTTGCCATCTCAACGTTGGAACTCCTCCAATCGTGCCCTTCACTATGCAAAGCTCTACTATCTACCATGGGCACTTTAGATCCTTTAGATGATCACTTGATCATATTCGATTTTGGCTCCTCTTCCTGCTTCCATCTCCTTCCAAATCCCAGTCAAGATCCGGAACGCCAACGTTTCCCGGTGCATCATTGATGAGGGGGCATCCACCTGTGTGATGTCTGCTTCAGTTTGGAAGCAACTTGACTCACTTGAGTTAACTCCTTCCATGATCACTCTTCAAGCATGGGATGGCCATGCCTCCCAGCCCATTGGCCTATTTTGAAATTGTCCTATCACTCTTGTGGGCAAGACTGTTTGCGTTGACGTAGAAGTCGTTGATGCCCCCTTAGATTCCAAAATTATATTAGGTCGTAGCTACACCTATGTGATGTCTATTCTCCCATCTTCGGTTTACAGCAAGATTTCCTTTCCCCATAATGTAAATATAGTCACCATTGACCAGTTGACATATTACGAACCGAAGTCTCACACCTCCCCTGAGTCCATTATCTCTTCGGTGGCCAATAAGAAAATTGTCGATCCTTTGACTAGTGTCTCACTTGGAGTCTACAAAGACTCCTCCTTTCTTGGTACATTCCCTGGTCTTCCTCCTCCTATCTTTGATCCCATCTCATCGAATTTTTTCATGATGCAATCATCTTGGGCCTCCATTAAACGATTCGCTTTGGCTAGTTAGCAGCCTCGCCCTCTACATCCTACTCCTAGCCCTTCGATTCAGCCTTCTGAACCTCCTCCTCCTAGCCCTTCACCTACAGCTATTATCCATGAGCCTCTCTACCCTCTTAGAACAGTTCCTCCAGGCCTTAACAATATTGGAGCCATCTCGCTTGGCCATTAACCCTCTAGTCAGATACCGTTCCTAGCTCCCCCTCCTAGAGTGTACTCGGTACCTGTCATGGCTACCCTATCTCTTCCTTGATTGACCCTGGGGATTCTCGTCTGATACCTTAATCCCCCAACTGCTACCATGCATGTTCAACCCAAACCTTATATTTCTTTGACCCTAGTTCAACCAGTCCCCATGACTTCTCCCGCTGCTACAGTGCCTCAACCACCTCAACAAGAACATTCTCCTGTTGCGACAACTTTGGGAAAAAGGGAAAAGCTCGCAAGAGGGCATCTAAAGACAAGGCTACCCCGACTGACCTTGCTCCTCCTCTACCTCCAAAGCCTTGAGCTTTGTGTGATGTCATCGGTCATGCCACCCATACCTGTCCCGAGTTGCCCGATATCAAGCCCATGGTTAATTTTGCATTCCCTGAGTCTACAGTCCCTGAAGCCTCTTTTTCTTCCTCGACTACAGCTAAGAACCCTAAGAATATTCACACCAACCAACCTTGTGCTTTGTGTGATCTTCATGGCCATTATTCCCACCATTTTCGCTACCTTATGCATTATTGTGCCTCTTAAGATGTAGTTTGGGAGTACGAGGTTGAACAAAATAAATCCACCTCTCTTGTCCTTGCATAGTATGCCACGGGCCAGCTTGAGGATTTACCCACTCCCGTTGACATTCCCCCTCTTGATGTCAAGATGACAGAGCCTGCGGCCACCATCCTCTACCTGTCATCATCCATGAGGCCCTCGGTGGAAGCTCCTTTTTAATCTTCCCCTTTTGTTTCGCTCAAGCTCCCTTCATTGATCACCATGGACTCAACATCAGTGGATCCCCTATCCACTTGTTCTTCTGTCATCCCTCGTGATGATGCACATGTGAACCTATCTTCTCATGATGATGTGCCAGGTAGCTTCGCCGTGTCATGTGGTCTCCCTTACTCCAGTCACTCCATCTTCTATTGTGATCATGACATCATGGAAGCCTTGTCCACCCGTGACCTCATCTTTTCTGCCCATAATTAGAATGGCACCCTTCATGTCTATGGTGAATTTCATTGCCTGAGCTCAAGCTACACCCAAGGTAACTCCCACACACCACCTTCCTGTCAGTGTGTGGGTGGTAGACATCCTACCCGGATCACTCCCTCTCACAGTGTTTGTTCGATTTCTACTATGCCCTCAGGTTGCCAGGATTGTTCATCATCCTCCCATTTGTTGTCCTATGGCACCTTTCATATGGACCTCGCATACACACCTTATATCGGTTACGCCGATGGTGCAAATCGCTACTTTTGAAATCTAGCCTTGGCAGGTTGGGCCATCTTTACCCCCTTGCATTTGCTTGTTCTCTAAAACAGTGTATGCATTGGTACTACTACCAATAATTAGGCCGAATATGATGCAATGTGAGGTTTACTAGCCAATGCCCTTTCACATCACATCCTCCGCCTTCATTTTCATTTAGATTCCCTACTTCTTATCATGCAATTGAATGGTGTCTATCATGTCCATAATCCTATCCTTTTTAGAAGATATTTACGAGTGAAGCTTTTGATGCGTGAATTTGAAATTATTACATTCAGTCATGTACCTAGAGCAAAAAATCACTATGTAGATAGCATTATAAACAATATTCTATATTGGAAATTATCACATGTATTTAATACAATACAATAACATAAAACCATAAAAACAATGCATATCCATAATATGTGTCGTATAAAATGTTTTAGAGTCCATTAGCTCTGATACATTTGACATGCCCATAGCATGTTACAAAAACTCAAAACTGGGGGCACCACCTACCCCTACACACTAATCACTATCTGGAGGATCCCGAGCCAATGGCTCTACTCCTGTAGCTCGTAGATCGCGCATCCCTTGTCCGGTCATCACCATGCGCCGCATGACCCCTCCCCACTCCTAGGGTAGACCAATACATGGCTCTATGTACTAGTCATCCAAGTCTTTCCAACCGCACTGTGAAACATTGGTTAGAAGCCTCTCACGTCTACCACAGATGTCCTCCAGGAGGGCTACTGCATCCTCATTTTGTACCACCCTCGATTCACTAGGTCCTGCAACTCTCGATACTGTAGGTCGTCCCATATACCTATCCTATTTTATCGGTGCTATATCTACATACCAAAAGTGAAAGAACCGATACCATATACAATATTCTAAAACTTTACAATGCAAAAAAATATTATAAATTGGTCACTTACCATCGGACCCCCATACTCAACTAGGCAATAGTGGTAAGTCTGGCTCCCCATGATAACTCATCCCACTATAGAGATAGTCATCTATGTACAATGGCATCTGATCCCAATGAGAAAATAAATCGGTCAAAACACCCATTCGACCACCCCACCTCCTCCTCTACAGAGTATTCACCCCCACCGGTGCATTGTAGGCTCCCTCAGGCCCCCATCCTGGAGCTTTATATGAGGTCGAAGTGTCAGGATCTTCTCCAAGAAGAGAGAGCATAACACTGTACCATATGCACAACCATGGTTCACTTGCTGCTTTCATAGTGACAACTGTCGTTTCAATGACGAAAACATCATCTGGGCCCACCCATACTACGTCCCACTCAACATACTCCCCACAAGCATCATCTGCCCTATAGTGATGTCGTGGAGTGCCTGGTTGCCTAGGATCCGCAGCACCACTGCGGCCACAACAATGATCTCTAACCTCTCTATATCCTCGATGGGTATCTGTATCCCTTTGACATAGAGACCTGGTTGACAATGAAACTCTACAAAATCCATGATGTTTCACCCTCGTGGTAACACTGGCTGATAATTCCCAACCGTCCAAAGTGGTCGAAGACCAGTCGGAAAGTATATATCCTAGACTGTCAGCTCGATCCGGTGCCCATGCACTATAAAGAACTCATGGTTGGGATCCCAATAGCCAACAATCCGGGCCTATAAGGGCTCTCCATCTCTCATCAAAGGGTTCTCCACAAAATTCAGAACCCCAAACCTGGCCAATGCACTACGGACACCCTGATCCTCCTAGATCTCCAATCGTAATGTGCCTAGGTCTCTCTCTCTCTCTAGTTGATCCATAATTCTACCATATCTGCACAAAACCATCATATTTGTTAGTGTAAATATAGTAAAGACTGTATCCAAACAGAAAAACCCAGTTCTTAGCCAAAAAATAGCATAGAAAAACCCCTCCCTCTCAGGTCGCACTTTTTAGGCCCAATCCTGGGACAGGTCGTAGTTTCTACCCAAAACTTGCTACTCAGGTCACATTTTTAGCCCCAAAATGTGCAACCCGGCTGTGAAGAGGAGCAGGGGTATGTTCCTGAGCTCTGGGGACCTAAACTGAAATTTCAATCAACTAAAATGAAAGAGTAGGGTTAGGCCTCTTACCTCCAACTGACGGATCTTGATTCCAACGGTCGGTTTGCCGCTGCAATCACTGCAAGATTTAGGGCCTTCTCCCCTCTCTTCATTCACCACATCTCCACTTGAAAATTAGTCAATTTAGAGGGAAAAGGCCTTATTAAAAGAGAAACCCCTGATTTTTCTTTTGCTATCTGCAACCAAACCGTAGCTCAACTTGACAAATAGTCTGTATCGCTGGAAAGCTCTCGCCAATCCCTCAAATGGGTATTTGTTATTTTTTCGTTATTTGATACTTCACCACAACACATTTTTTCCAAGAAGCTTCACTTCACCAGTCTTCAAAATTGAATTTATTCACTTGCAACACTTGTACTTGGGGCACCACTTTTCCTCTATACTCATCCACGATCGTGTCGATTTTCGTCGTGAGTTATGATCTCGTACTCTTGTCTTTTTGCTCCCCATTGGACCTTTATTGTGTAGCAGCATCAACGAGTCACCCTTATTTAGAGCATCTGATTTGAGTCATCATCGCATCCATGGAGTCTATCCCGAGTCCCTTTGTATCCCGTTATAGTTCTCCATTCTTCATTTCTTGGTTCCTCTCTCATGTCACACATTATGACCTTCAATCCCACTGTCCCTTAACCCTCCTAATATTATGTTATTCATTTCCAAATCATCCACACCCTTTATGCTCTGAAAAGGGAAGTCATATGTCTTATATTCAGTAGCCCCCATTTCATCATCATCCCTGGTGTCAGTCTTTCAGTCACTCTACTATTTTCTCTCGTGCCTTAGTTGAGGACCCCTTATTGCCTCACCTATTGTAGACCTCCTTCTGTTGACATCAGATCATTCATTCTAGAAGACAGGTCTAGAGGGTGGTGTACCTTCGTTCCAGCTTCCAATTTTTTCAATGCCTTGGATCAGGAAAAGAGACTCCTTATTTCCCTTTGAATTGATTGTTTCTCATCTCTAGCTCCTTACAGCATGATCGAGATCCGTATACTTGATGGTTCAGTGATGCAGTAGATTGGACCGATGATTCCTGGGTGTGTGTTAGGTGTTTCATCCCTCATGAGTGGGTGGCCCTAAAAGTAGCCCCCCACATGCCCGAATGGCTTATTCATTATAGCCTTTGATGCAACTCCATAGATTTGTTGATGTTGGCCTTAGCCGCTTACAATGCCCTTTTGTTTGCATGTATCAGTTAGATTTTCAGAGCCCTTTCCTGTTTACAGGGGCATTTGGTTTGTATTTGTATCTCATGTACTCATCTATTATTTTATAAGTCCTCGCTGTTATCCAAGGCACATTATGTATGTGGGATTCATTATCATATTTTTATCTAGCTCATGTTTATGTCAGCATGTACTATATATTTTAGTCCCATGTTTACTAGATGCATTATTCTTTGTACTTTTTCTCGGTGGGAATAGGTATGCCTCCCTCGCCACCTATAGCATAGATACTCACTCATAAAAGAGACTTGTTGCATCTGTAATTCTCGCCTCCTCAGGGTCTATTCCTTTAGCGCTTCGGTCTACCTTATTCTCTCACTCTGACTTCCCCTTCGGTGTCTAGTGATTGAGTTCTTACAACGTACTTCAGTCATACGATTAGCTCCTAACTCTCGCACGCTGGGGGGAAGTCTGTTACACCATTTTTTGGTCATCTAACCTGTTACTATTAGATGGACCTAAGTACACCATGTAAGGCCAAGTTTACCCTAAGTAAAATTGCTTTCACTATGAAAAATAACTTAGTAAACCACCTTTATTAAGTTGTTTATGGTCTAAACAGGAAACCCCATGAGGAAATATTAAATAAATCTACATTTTTTTTATTTTCCTCAAGAAATAATTAGTTAAAAAAAAGTTTAATTAATATTCATGGTCATATTTAACCCAAAACAGGAAAATTAATTAGATAAATCACTATTTATATTATTATTTTCTGGGAATAATTATTTAAACCTTATTTAAATAATATTCCTTCTTAAATTTGACTAAATCATTATTTATTTTATTACTCAACCACATCCTTAAAATAATAAATAAATCGTTTACTTATTTATTATTTACAGATAAAGGAATTTGACCCAAGTCAAATTCTTTTTTCCTCCAAAAAATATAATAAAATATTCCATAAAAGTTGGATCTTGATTTGGTTAATAATATTTTAATTATGCACTAATATCTAGACTAACTCAATATTTTTTTATAAATAGAAGGATTTTTCCATTAATTTACTACCTTTTGTTGCCTAAAGAGCATTTTGGGTCTATACTTTTGGTCTGAGCCATCATTGTCATATTTTTATATCATTTTTCTTGTGAGCTCCCTTTGAGTTCCATTTTTTATCTGGGTTTTCCACTCCATCAAGAGAGAGGGATTTTAGATATGAAGTGCTGAGGACTTACAAGAACCCATCCCATTGAGGAGGACTGGTAACATCCTTCTATGATCTCCTCCTAGGTGCCATAAATACAAATTTATTTTAACATATTCTTATCTTGTATATTGGATGCATGGAGAAACTCGTGTTTTTATTTACCGCTTGATGTCTTTTAATGCATAGATCTATATTTGGGAACATTTATCTTGGTCAACTAATTGCAGATCTAATGATATTGCATCCATATTTTCTGTTAGGGTTGTTTTTTATGCACGGCTAAAGTGAGCCTTTTTTCGTACACTTGCGATTAAGATTCATACTAACATATATAAATCTGGCTTTTCTAAAGGGTAATTATGCAACCCTTTTTACCCATGATTTTCTTGATGAACATGCCAGGAACACTATCTTTAAATTTATTAGATGTTTTTTCTCAATATAACAAAATTCAAATCAAACTGAAATATCAACATAAAATCACTTCATCTGCCCATGGGGAACATTATTTTATCAAAAAATTCCTTTTGGTTTTAAAATTTTTGGTGGAAATTTCAAACAAGCCACATCTTATGCATTTCATGACAACAATCACATCGTCAAAGTTTATCTAGATGACCTTACTACTTAGTTATATGAATATGGAAGAAAAATTTGATCGTCCTATGACACTTTACAAGCCTCATAAAATTGGGTCTTTAAAATGTAAAATTTGTTTCAAAACCTCCTCAAATATGAAGAATTAAGTTTTCACTTGAACTTCAAAGAGAAAAAAATTCATATGAAGCTCAAGGTTACAATCATGAAGAGACAAAAGAATCAAGTGATAACAGAGTTCACCCTCCCTAGGCTACATCTTCGGGCCTTTCTCCAATGGCTAGACTGCTATATTGATTTCAATAGTAAATGACCACATTACAAATTGTTGACATTGGAGTGGCTTGTTTTTCCTAGATAGAAACATTCTCCTACAAATATTTTTCACTCAAAAATATGAATCCCTACAGAAACTCATGAATATGTCAACATAAAAAGGACCTTTTCACAATAGGTCCTTCTACTCCAACTAAACTCAAAAGTATATTAATATAAATACTTCATAATGAAGTGTTGAAAAGGGATTCTCTCATAGCCACATTGGGAAAATACTGAAAATAGATTCTCTAATAAATTAAGAGTTTATGTGGACGAAATTGGAAGGTTGGAAAACCTCTAATTGGGCTCCTTCCATGAAAAAATATTCCTCCATATCGCTTCAAAACCCTCTTTTCATCTAGCATTAATGGATATGACTCTGAAAATTCCATCATATATTGATAAAAATAGAGATTTCAGATTTCCATCAAGTTTAGGACTCTTAAAAACCACTATATATCCTCTTCTTGAGCCCAAAAAGGTTAAAAACTAAGAAAGATATGCCTCTTGAAACCATGCTCTTCTATCTCTCCTGCAAATTGGAAAAAAATTGTTAATTTTTCTACAAATTCCGCCTTTAGACAGTCCGCCAAGCAACAATTTCTCCTGGTACCGATACGATTATTGCTACAAAAGTTTCAATTTGTCACTTTCAAGAAAGGGTCACTCAGAGTTCCATGTGGTAGGGGGATGGGCATAGCCATTTTCTCCCACCAGCTAAGCTCCTACTCTAGTAGGTTCTAGTTGCATTTCATGCATAATACTATGGGTCACGCTAATCACCCACCCCCAACACCCTGGCATTTGTTGTCGTCTCCCAAGAATTAATATGTCTGAACGAGGGATAACCACCCACCCTCATTGGCTTATCCCTCATTTTTGTTCATCATTAGCTGCATGGGTAATACATGAGACCAAGGTTGGGCCTAGTCCCCGCCCTCTCTGCTAAATATTCCTCGCCATGGTTTTGTAGAGAGATATGTGATCTAAGGTCAAGGCTAACCACCCAACCCCTCTTCCCAAATTTTGAACCAAAACATAATAAATATAAATATTTACCTTATTACATTAAGAATGAATGTGGTATTCTAACAGTAATATGTTTTGTTGCACTCCGAGTGGTCTTGGATTCAAACTCTACCAAGGCCCTTGGGCCTATTATAAAAAAATTGACAAACCATGGAGGGCCTTGTGGCACCCTCTCATTGGGCCATGTGGTGACCTCTCATTGGGCCACTTAGAACCCTTTAACCAATCAAAACATGTCATCGCAAACTGTACATTGTTGCCATGTATCAAGCCTGTATTGGTCTGTAATTCCCACTATGCTTGGCCAGTCGGGTGCTAACATCAGTGTATGGTATTACTAGTCTGCATTGTCGTCAAAATTGGAAATTGAATTTTCAGTTGTTAGGCTAAAACTTTAGAACATGATAATTTGAGCATACAACATTGGATTGAGGTGACTCAAGTAAAATTGGAATCAGGGCAACGAACACTATGATTTATGCCAGTTTTGGGAGATTCTGAGCACTTTACAAAGTAACCAAATGGGAATATACAATAAGTAATTACAATTTTATAAAGAAATATGGTAAGACCTAGAATTGGACCAAGAGTGCTGCAACTCCCAAGGGCTACCCATATTTACTTATCAACCTATAGTTCGTACAAACTTAGAGTTGGCAGTGCTATATGCACAACAAATTATTCTACTCTTGCCACACTCAACTAGGTCTTTTGGTCATTATTACTTCCAGGTCATTCCTTATACTTGGTTAAAGTTTAGCTAGATAATGTAATTCAATGAATTTCTTGTAGTCTAAGACAAAGATAATGTCTATAACACTTCTACCTGCAATTGACAGTGAAAGGAAAGCATAAACAATTAACCTAGTTGCAGAAAAAGGAAAATATGATATGGGAAATCATTGCTCTATCTATCTACTTCTTTGAAGTAAAGAAACTATTCTATCATAAAACACTTCATGAAAGATGTTTAGTCAATTTAGTGTTCCTCAATTGATAGCATAAATTATCAACCAGGTCTAGTAAACTGACGAAGTGTACTTGCACTATATGTGCCTAAGTATCCTTTTTCTTATTTCATTATTTTCAGTGTTTAATTGATGTTTTTGGGTTTTTTTATGTTTGAGTCTTAGTATGCTACTCTATGCTTAGGAGATGAAGTTAAATCTATGTAAAAAGGGAAAGAAAAGGAAATCTTAGAATTAAAACAAAGTTTAGTTGCAAATTCTGTCCCTAATTAGAAAATGGTGAAAACAAAGAATCCTAATCCATGGATATTATAACTTTCAAATGAAAATTCATGAAAATGAAAGGTAACTCAAAACACTACAACTCAATCTGATCCATTTAGTTAGAGGTTTGTTGGAATAGCTTGTGAAAGAGATTAAATTCTAATGCAATGAGGATCTTCCTAAAACATAAAAGAAGTATTAAAACAAGCAGAAACTTAGAACATTACAGTGAAATCTTATTCATATGATAGAGGTGTTTTGGAATAGCGTGAGAAAAATATTACTATAATGTAATAAGGATCTCCTATGGAATGCTCAAACAAATTATTACATTATAACTAGATCCCATTCATAAGTTAGAGGTTTGTTGGAAGAGTTTATTGAAGGAGATTAGACATAATGTGATAAGGATCTTCTATAAAACAATCAAGCAGTAACCCACAGTATTACAACTAAGTCTTATTCTTGATTTAGAGATTTATTGGAATAGCTTGAGAAGAAGATTGTTTGTAATAGTATGAGGATATTGTATCTAATTACAGAACAAAAAATGCTAATAACTCAAAATAGTACAACCAAATCTCATTCATATAGTAGTGATATATTGGAAAATCTTGAGCAAGAGAATGGATGTAAGTTAATGAGGATCTTCTTAATCTAGATGATAGAAACTGAAGTGCTAGTAACTCAGAATATTACGATTAAATCCCATTCATTTAATAGAGATATATTGGAAAATATTGAGAAAAATACTAACTATGATATCATGAGGATCTTTTATCTAAGCAAATGACATGAAGCATAATGTTAAGAAATGTAATTCTAGAAAGCAGTCTAAGTAAGGAAATATGAAAAAAAAAAAAATTGGAAACTACTTATCTAGAAAATTTGTAAATCTTCCTCAAATAGTAGGGGCCCTCTGCTATCAATTTAGCATTAATCCTTTAACTCCTCAATGTTGTATTCAGAACAGCATCAAATTTTACTCCTTCTATTATCAAAATGCTCGAAAACAGAGTATCACAAGAATGATAAAATATGTATCAAACTTGTTCCTCTCGGATTTACCGAGCTGAATTTATTTGAAATTACATAACTAACATTGAATAAAAGTAGGTCCAGGTGTAGTTTTAAAGTTAAAATCAAAATATAACTCTTTAGGATTCTTGTAGAAGACAACTTGCTTGACTTTTTCTTTGACCATGTACATAGGCACCTCCAGCTATTGATCCAGTCTTCGTGGAAGGGAAAGAATGATGTAGGAAAGATTTGGAATCCATCTATGTGTGCCTTTTCTCTAGATGACACCTGTAACATATGTAAACACCAAAACAGTTATGGAACGCTTGACTGGCTACAGAATGGATGCATTTTGTAGCTAAAACTGTTCAAAAATCATTAAGACAAAAAAATCACAAAAGTACAGTAAGTTAATCATTATATGAAACATTTAAGTAATCTTATTCATTCTTATTGAGTTTTAGGTTTATGAAATGATAAAGGAGTGATGAAATGAAGTGAAGTTTGGCAAAAGAGAAGACAATTTCAGGGCTCAACATACCCCCACTGCAAAACTCTTGCATGTCCTCATGCAATTCCATCAAAATTTTATTCCATTTGTACTGATACTTCTGCAAGAACATATAGCCTCCTTTTTCTACTTCTTCTGTTAGTTAATGCCATTCTGGGTTTCCTCATGAGTACTTTGAACCTAGGATTAATGAGTGCCCTGTTCAATTTCTTGTTTCTTTTCTTTAGCTCCTTGTTTGCTTTATATAGTGCTTCCATTTGCTGAGAGAGAGTGTTGTTCATGGTACCCTTAAATTTGCTACTCTCTTAGGATTTCATTTTCATTCTTGAGATGGTTATTCAGTATCTCCAATTCATAATTGTCTCTTTTCAAAATTTCTATTGGAGGTTCTTATGGACTGGGAGATCTTTCTCGATTTTATGAGGCCCTTTTCTCTAGTGATTCCACATAGTCATAAATCTGTTGTTGAGATGGATCTATATCTGGGGTTTTTCTGTTAGGGTTTTCTTCATACTAGTGTAGAGGAGATCTATCAACTGGAGATTGGATTGGAGTTTCTTCTTCTTCAATTTTTATGACTCATGTTTCCTTAATACATGTCCTTTTCACCATGCCTTTAAGCCTGGAGCTTCTTCTCAATTTAGGTGGATTTTCATCTTTTTCTTCAGCACATTCAATTGTTAATTTCTCCTTTATTTTATCCCTGAGTTTTTTCCTGATCTTTACCAATTTTTGAGAAATTACTTCTTCACTATCTTCCTATGTTGATGTATCAGGTTTGATCTCAACAGATTTAACAATTTTTCCCCTCCTACTTTTTCTTACAGGTTCTTCCTTAGATAATGCTTCTTCTGGTTCTTAAAAATGGTTTCTTAGGAGGAATTCATCCCAGCTATCTCCTACTTTCTTCAAGTGAAACTCAATTAACATTTTAATTAAGCCATGATGATGTAAAGTAGTTTCTAGGAACTGAAGTCTTTTTTGAACATTAGAAGCCATCATTTTCAGACTATTAAGCAGGAAGAAGGGTAAATTTATTTTATCCTCTAAGAAATTCATCATCAGTCTAATATGATAGGCATACAAAGTGCCAAATCTACCCCCACAGGTTATGAATTTTTTTAAAATCAACAACACATTCCTCCATTTATTTTTCAAAGATGTACTAGAAACACCTTTTCTAAACATTGAAATGTCCATACCTGGTTTTTTTAACATTTTTTTCCAAGTTTCATTATGGAACTCTTTGTTTTTGAACCAACGTTTACCCTGTCATGGTAATTCTATGGCCTCAGCTACGAATGAATCCGTGATGGTGAACTTAATATCCCCAATTTCTACCTTTGATCCATCGAGTGACCTTGCAAATGACTTCGTCACTTCTTTGTGGAATCCATTGAACTTCTTTATAAATCTCACTCAGCCTACTTGCTGTAATAATCCCTTAACCTCAGGGTATCCTTCTAAATATTTGGTTCCAATTGGCTCTAATCTCACAATAAGCCCCATTTCTCTCTTTGATACAAATTTCTTCCTTTCTTTGGCTTATATCCACTGCTCTGTTTTTGATCTCCTGTTTGAAGAAAAAGTAGCTGTGGAAGGTTGTTTTACCCTTAAAATGACTTCTCTATAGATGAAAATTGGCTACAGAATCTAATGGCAGTGAGTGGATGTGAATAAATGAATAAGGTAGTGGTAAATCATGAGGATGATCAGGTTTAAGATTTTGATGTGGAATAAAATACTGCGAAGAGATCTTGTAATGATTTTCAAAATTCATCAATAAATGATATGATCTAAGGACGTGACCTAATAGGTCACATTAAAGTTTTATCCGTTAATATTTTAAATGATGAATTACTATGGAGCGGAATATAATGGATTTGGTCAAGAAGTTTTTATGATAGGCAATAATTAATTCGAATGATAAGATAACTTTAGGAAACATATGATTTAACTATACTATATCTTTCATGTTTTGCTATCAAAATAATTTTATATAGTTTACCTTAGCCTTTTTGATTTTGTTGCTTTGTTGTATTTGTTCTTCATCTGAAAAACATTGATCTTCAAGCTCCATAATCTTCCTTGACTCATCCTTTGTTTATTGAAGCAGACTTGCAGGGTCAAATTAGCTGCAAAACAAGATTGGCTACAGAACATGTAGTTGCAGAATGTACCTGTTAAAACTCTAAAATATGGAATGGAATGAGATATGGATGAAGTGAAATATGGAATGGAGTGGGATGGATGAAGTGAAATATGGAATGATGGATCATGGAACATGAAATGGAATGAAGTATGAATTGAAATATGAAAAGTGAATCTGCAACTTATGATTTTATGATAATTCATTGCAGAAAAAGAATCAGTTTCGAAAGTTTAAAGTGTCAGAAGAATTCTGATTTTCACCTTATACTTTCTGTATAAATATGCCAATCAATGATTGGTTTTCATATTTATACTTTTCTTTTTCTTTTTCTTTTTTTTTTCAGATAATTGAAGAAAAATATAATTAAGTTAGTGAAGAAGAAGAATTCTTCTTTACTAACTTCATATCAATGTTATCTTTGAATTTCTTGACAAATTCCTCTCTTGAAAGTGGTTTATGATACAATTTCAGTATGTGTCCATTTACAAGAAAAGCCACCTTTCCTTCATCTATTGTCCTAATTTTTATTGCTCCATTTTCAAAGATTTTCACAATCTCATGTGGCCCAAGCCAATGAGTTTGAAATCTATCTTGAAAATCCTTGAACTTTCAATCAAATAAGAGGGCCCAGACACCTTCTTTAAATTTCTTTTTTTTTATGTACTTATCATGCCATCTAGTCCTTTTCTATTGGACTATTCTTGTTCTCTGGACTGCATCTTGTCTGATCTCATCCAATTCATTAATCTACTCCAGTCTGTGCTTTTGTGCTTCTGTTAGATCAAGTCCTAACTGAACTTCCATTTTTAAATTTTAGATCTGAAACTCTATGGGAAACAAGACTTGTTTTCCATAAACAAGTTCATAAGGGATGTGTCCTGTTGTGTTTCTCCATGTAGTTCTGTAGGCCCATAAGGATTCAGGAAGCCTTTCTGCCCAATCTCTTCTATGTAAATGGACAGTCTTTGTCAGGATCCCTTCAATGACCTTATTGGTATATTCTACTTGGCCATTTACTTGTGGATGGTAGGGATTATATTTCCTGTGTCTGATTTTGTACTTCTCTACCATTTTCTCCACCATCTTTGATGTGAATTGAGCTCCTTGATCTGTAACAATTTCTATTGGGACACCAAAAAGAGTAAAAATATCCTCAAAAATAAAATTAACTACAGATGCTTCAGTAGCAGAAAGTAATGGTTTTGCCTCTACCCATTTGGTAACATAATCAGTGCAAACTAATATATATTTCTTTTTCTTTGATGGAGGATTAATAGGTCTTATAAAACCCAAAGCCCATTTCTCAAAAGGTTCAATATGTACCTAAGGTTGCAATGGAATCTCACCTGAAGGAGAAGGTTTCCCTACCCTTTGGCAACTGTCACACCTTTTGACATACTCTTTAGCATCTTTAAAGAGGGATGACCAATAATATCCTAGGTGAAGGATCTTATAAGTTGTCCTCTTATCAGCAAAGTGTCCACCACAAGGTTCATCATGACATGCCTTGAGAATCTCAGGCATCTCATCTTCTTGAACACATCTTCTGATAATAAAATCTGGACCTGTTTTGTATAACTCATTAGCAATCCATGAATATTTTGCACTGTCAAAAATAATTTTTCTTTTGTCTCTTGCAATCATAATTGAAGGAAACTTCCCTGAAACTATATAATTGGCAATGTCAGCAAACCAGGGATTTTGAGTAGTAATTGCAAAGTGATATTCATCAGGGAATTGATCTTCAACTGGAGTGTTTTCTTTAATGTTTTGGAGTCTAGATAGGAAATCAGCTACTGTATTTTGTTTTCCAGGCCTATCTAGAATGGTGATGTTAAATTCTTGTAAAATCAATAACCATCTTGTGAATCTACCATTAGTAACTGATTTGTTCATTAAATACCTAATTGCAGAGTGATTTGTGTGAACAAAGGTTTCATAGCCTGTTATATAGTGTCTGAATTTATTTATAGCATGAACAACAACTTAGAACTCTTTTTCAGTTACATATAATTCAACTCTGAATGAGTCAAATTTTTACTTGTCTAATAGATGGCATAAGGGATCAGGTTTTTTTGTCCCAGTACAGCTCCTAAATTTGTATCTGAGGCATCTGTTGAGATGTGAAAAGGTAATTTCCAGTTAGGTCCCCTTAAAATAGGTGCTTCAGAGATTTTTTTTCAGGGTTTCAAAGGCTAATTGGTAGTCAGGATTCCAATTAAATTCACAGTCCTTGATAAGTAGTTTGAAAAGTGGAGATACTATCTTGGTGAAGTTCTCTATAAATCTTCTATAATATCCTATAAATCCTAGAAAACTCCTAACATCTTTCTAACAACTTGGAACTGATAGTCTAGAGATGACTTCAACCTTTGACTCATCAACTCTATTTCTATCTCCCAAAATATGATGTCCTAAGACAATACCTTCAGTGAACATCATGAAACATTTTTCATGACTTAATGAAAGGTTTACCTCTTTACATCTTTTTAGAATTTTTTCCAAGTTTTCTAAGGCTTCTTCAAATGTGTTTCCATAGACTGTGAAGTCATCCATGTATACTTCTACACAGTCATGTATTAGATCTGAAAATATTCCCAATACTGCCCTTTGGAATGTTGTAGGTGCATTTCACAATCCAAAAGGTAATACTCGGTAGGCATAGGTACCCTAAGGACAGGTAAATGTGGTTTTATCTTGATCCTCAAGTCCAAATTTAATTTGGTTGTAACCACTGAAACCATCCAAAAATGAAAATTATTTTTTTCCTGCTAATGTATCTAACACTTGATCTATGAAGGGTAAGGGAAAATGGTCTTTATGAGTAGCTTTGTTTAATTCTCGATAGCCAATGCATACCTTCCATTTACCATTCTTCTTGGGTACAATCACCAAAGGAGAAACCCATTGACTATTTGAAATGGGATAAATAAAGTTGACATTTAACAATTTCTGCAACTCTTCTTTAACAATCTCCCTAAGGTTTGGATTCATCCTTCTCTGAGGCTGTCTGATTGGTTTACAATTTTCCTCTATATAGATATGATGAGTGCAAGTCTTAGGGTTGATTCCTTTCATGTCAGTGTACTCCCATGCATATGCAGAAGAGTGTCTCTGTAATATTTTGACTAGCTTTTCTTGTTGAAATTTCTCTATGTTTTTGTTTAAGGTTTTTCCTGGGAATATTTCAATTGTAGAGCTGCCAAATTCTTCCATGGAGTAAAGAGACATCTGTCTTGATGGAAAAAACTCAATATTGGATTCTTCTTGAAATTTTTCATGTTTGAATTCTGAAGAAGATTCATAATTTTCCAAGGTATTCAAAATCTGACTATCTTCACTAATTTCTGAAATAGTGAAGAGAGGTTGTATATATTCTTCATCATCAATCCATTGAGTATCATCTAATTTTGTGATTGTTCTTGCTGGAGGATACAAGGTGAATTTCTTGGTTGAACTTCTATCAAAGATGTACATATCACCAGATCTACAGCTAATGAAAGCATCAGCTGTAGCTAACCAAGGTCTTCCTAATATAATATGATGTCCTCCTAGATCATTTTTAGGAGTTAGGATCATGAAATCCACAGGATACTCCCAAGAATATAAGGACACTAGAATGTCTTCTAATACCCGATCTGGTTTTGTTACAGATTTATCTGCTAATTGTAATAGTTTGGGTGTAAAAAGAAGATTAGGAAGTTTTAGTTTTTCCATGATTTGCCTGCTCATGATATTGATTACTCCTCCTAAATCAATAAGTGTGTTTGGGATTTCTATTGCAATGATATGTATCTTAACAACTGGATTTCCGGGATCTAGATATTTTGGAATAGCAATATTCCCCATCATTATGTCTGCTATTTTTCCTACCAATTGTATTTTCTTTATCTCTTTTATTCTTTTTCCTGTTTTTTTCATACTCAAATCTTTTATTGTTTTTTCTAGAATTGGGATTTCCTTGATGGCTTGTAATTATGGAATTTTGATACAAACATTTCTTAATTCATCTAGGAAATCATAGTCAGGCATCATAATTTGTTTCTCTACACCCCTATCAATTTGTAATCTTTCAAGAAAAGGAGGTGTAGTAGTAGATGTTGATGGTTGTTCTAACATAGGAGTTGAAATTGTTGGTTCTTTATGTTTTTCTTTTCCAATGTTTTGGTCTTGAAGATATGTGTTTTCTTCAAAAAAATTATTTACCTGTAGAGAATCTTCATCAGAATTGTTTTGTTCTTGTATAACTACAGAAGGTTTCTTTCTTTCAAGTATTCTTCCAAACCTAAGTTGAACATCATTAAGGTCTAAAGGAGTAATCAAATAGGTTGGAAATTTTTGACCTTCTATCATATATGTATTCTGAGGGTTTTTATTGTTGGGGTTTGGTATTGGCTGGGCAGGCAACTGATTTGATTTTTGAGGAAATGGTAATGGAAGTGGAGGATTTTGATTTTGATTTTGATGTTGGTTTTGATGTTGCAGATTCTGCTGAGGATTTAGTTGAGGAGGAAAGTTTGAATATGATGGATATGAGGGATAAGAGGGTGGATATTGATAATATTGGGAGAACCTTCCATAAATATTTTGTGCTCCTTGAGCCCAAGGTTGAGATTTATTTTGAAATTGGGGCCAAGGTTGCTGCCAAGAGTTCCAATTAGGTGAGGGTTGATTATACATTTGATTACTAAACCCTTGTGTTTGAGGTCCCTGCCAAGGTCTTTTAGAGACAAAATTAAGAGATTCCATATAATTTTTGGTTGTTTCTTCTTGAAAGACAACTTTAAGGCCAGGGATTAAGGGACAATTCTTGGTCTCATGTTTTTCAGAACAAATTGCACAAGTCTCTATTACTTTTGCATCCAAAGGACGCTCTCTTAAGGCATGCTTCTTCCTACATTTGGGACAAAAGATTGCTAAGGCATCAGTTTCAACTTTCTGCTTGTTTTGTAACTTAAGGGCGTCTATTTGCTCACTAAGACTCCCTAAAATGTCAGTTTTAAATTCATCAAGCATATTACCTATCTCTGCCCTACTTACTGTTCCAGCTGCAGAATTACTTTCCCTTGCAAGAGCAGAGTCTCTTAGTGCTTTTAGAATCTTAGATTTTCCTCTTGAAAGATTAATACATAGTTATGCTATATCAGGTAATGAAAGTTGAGATATGTCTCCTTTCCCCATCATATTAAGAATATCTATCCATTCATCCCTAATTTTCTTCAACAAAATAGCTTTCAAAGTATCTTGGTCTAAGTTTTTCATTTTTTCCCTCTTGATGTTATAGTTAAATATTTCCAACAAATCCTCTAGATTTTCATCCTCTTTTTGCATCATCTTGAACACTTCCTCCATATGATTGACTAGTATACAGTAATCCAAATATCTGTCTAGAAATGCTTTCCTCATTTCATCCCATGTCCTAATAGACCTAGTGATTAAACTCATAAACCATTTTAATGCTGCTCCTTTCAATGTTGAAGGGAATAGTTTAAGTTTTTTAGCATCTTGTAAGTAATCATAGGTTCTACATAGAACTTAAAATTCAAATAAGAAGGTCTCAGGATCCTCACTTTTTAGCCCATGAAAGTTTGGAAGAACAGAGGGTGAGATCTTTTTCATGGTTGCATTAGTCTCTTCATCTATTATAGGGAATCCAAAAGGACTTCCAGTTTCTCTTATACCTCTTCCCCCTTCTGCATTTCCTCTTCCTCTACCTCCTTCTATACCTCTACCTCTTCCTCTATCTCCTCCTCTTCCTCTACCTCCTCCAAATAGTGTATGTTCTCCATTAAAGACTTCTCCTTCCCCTTCTTTCACCATGATAGAATCCTCTGAACTGATATAGGGTTCATTTGGAAGAGCTAGTTGTTCTATTGGTTCTTCTATCAAGGGTATATTGAAGAAATATTCCTCTTCTTCTTCTTCACTAGGGATTTGTAATTCTTCTGCTGGATATTATTCTCCTATGGAAGTGAAAAAGGTTATCCTTTCTGTAGGAGTCCTTGGATCTTCTTCCTCTAGAATTGCTTTAGTGGATGAAGTGGGAGATCTTCCTGATGGGATATCTGATCTTGAGACTTCTGGAAGCCTATGACTAGTATAGTATGGAATTTGGGTTTGAGTTGGAGGTGCATTGCTTCTTGGTCTTGGTGGAGTGAGTGGAGTTGTGGGAATTAAGCTTTTGCCTCTTACAAATCTACCCCTAGAATCTCTTTCTCTACGCATATCATTGTTTTTGGAAAATAGGAAATAAGGCTACCCAGTTACACTTCCCCGGCAACGGCGCCAAAATTTTTAGTCAATTTAGTGTTCCTAAATTGCTAGCATAAATTATCAACCAGGGCTAGTAGACTGATGAAGTGTACTTGCACTATATGTGCCTAATTATCCCATTCTTATTTCATTTTTTTTAGTGTTTTATTGTTGTTTTGGATTTTTTTTTTATGTTTAGGTCCTAATATGCTACTTTTTTCTCAGAAGATGAAGTTAAATCTATGTCAAAAAGGAAGAGAAAGGAAATCTTAGAATTAAAATAGAGTTTAGTTGCAAATTCTGTTCCTAATTAGAAAATGGTGAAAACAAAGAATCCTAATCCATGGATATTATAACTTTCAAATGAACATTCATGAAAATGAAAGGTAAATCAAAACACTGCAACTCAATATGATCCATTTAGTTAGAGATTTTTTGGAATAGCTTGTGAAAGAGATTAAATTCTAATGTAATGAGGATCTTCCTAAAACATAAAAGAAGTATTAAAACAAAAAGTAACATAGAACATTACAGTGAAATCTCATTCATATGATAGAGGTGTATTGGAATAGCTTGAGAAAAATATTACTATAACGTAATAAGGATCTCATATGGAATGCTGAAACAAATTATGACATTACAACTAGATCTCATTCATAAGTTAGACGTTTATTGGAAGAGTTTATTGAAGGAGATTAGGCATAATGTGATAAGGATCTTCTATAAAACAATCAATCAGTAACCCACAGTATTACAACTAAGTCTTCTTCATGATTTAGAGGTTTATTGGAATAGATTGAGAAGAAGACTGTTTGTAATAATATGAGGATCTTCTATCTAATTGCAGAACAAAAAATGCTAATAACTAAAAATAGTACAACCAAATATCATTCATATAGTAGTGATATTATTGAAGAGCTTGAGAAATAGAATGGCTGTAAGATAATGAGGATCTTCTTAATCTAGATGACAGAAACTGAAGTGCTAGTAAATTAGAATATTACAATTAAATCCCATTCATTTAATAGAGATATATTGGAAAAGCTTGAGAAAAATACTAACTGTAATATCATGAGGATATTTTATCTAGGAAAATGACATGAAACATAATGCTAAAAGATGTAATTCCAGAAAGCAATCTAAGTAAGGAAATATAACAAAACAGAATTGAAAACTACTTATCTAGAAAACATGTAAGGCTTCCTCGAATAACAGGGGCCCTCTGCTATCAATTCAACATTAATCCTTTAACTCCTCAAGTTGTATTCAGAACAACATCAAATTTTTACTCCTTCTATTATCGAAATGCTCCAAAAATAGAGTATTACAGTAATGATAAAATATATATCCAACTTGTTCCTCTCGGATTTCCCGAGCTGCCTTTCTATGCAATTACATAACTAACATTGAATAAAAGTAGGTCCAGGTGTAGTTTTAAAGTTAAAATCAAAATAGAACTCTTTTAGGATTCCTGTAGAAGATAGCTTGCTTGACTTTTGCTTTGACCACGTACATAGGAACCTCCAGATTTCGATCCAGTCTTTGTGGAATGAAAAAAATGATGTAGGAAAGATTTGGAATCCACCTATGTGTGCCTTTTCTCCAGATGACACCTGTAACATATGTAAACACCAAAATAGCTACAGAACGCTGGACTAGCTACAGAATGACTGCATTTTGTAGCTAAAACTTTTCAAAAATCATTAATACAGCAAAATCACAAAAGTACAATAAGTTAATCATTGTATGCAACCTTTAAGTAATCTTAGTCATTCTCATTGAGTTTTAGGTTTATGAAATGATAAAGGAATGATGAAATGAAGTGAAGTTTGGCAAAAGAGAAGACAATTTCAGGGCTCAACATTGTTCTGAATAGGATATTCAACTGATGAATAGATCAGTCATGCAGATTTATTTCAAAGAATGACTTGACCACACAACATACTTTTTCTCCTTATTTTTCGAGCTTTGTTAAAAACGAAAAAGGATTTGAAGCACACTTTTATCTCTTTTTCGAGCTTCTATAACAGCAAAAAAGGAACCCATGGAGTCTTCTTTCAGCTCTTTTTAGACTCTGATAATGTGAAAATATTGTCGAGAACTTGTCTTTTCGAGCTCATAAAAGTAAATGAATTGATATCTACTCAGTATAAGTTTAACCCTTTTCCGCACTAAGATAGATTATTTAAGAAAAATGAATACCTTGGTTAAACATGACTGAAGAGGCTCCCTAAGATATTATTTTACACTTTTTCGGATCTGAGTGACAAATTTACGAAAAAGTACTTATGGAGTTTTCTTTCGTACACTTTTTCAAACTCTCTAAAAATGAAAAAGGATCAGGCTATCACTATCATTAAGCTCGTTAAAACATAAAATAGTGAGGGGCTTGTCGATCATGGAAAGAATCGACTTTCATTCATCGTTAGACTCCTTAAATTATTATATAACGATACTTTATTTGCCCGAAAGGTTGAATTATAGATCAAGAAAATGTTATCCTCCTCAAGCTTGTTAAAAAATAAAGAGGTACTAGTCGACAAATGATCGAGGAAAATTTGGGAAAAGTGAGAAAAATTCTTTTTGGTAGCAAGTCGCTCTTGAACATGAAACTTCCTTCACTCCATGTCCGTGACTGTTTGGGTTGGGTAATCATCTTAAAGTTTCATTCATACCTATGGTTCATCATACCTTCAATTTGGTTTTGGGTCAATGCTGCCAACTCATCTCAGTGTCATCGATATGGTCAAGAGAAGTCAACTAGTGAATAAAATCATCCTTCTGCAATACTCGTAAACCTTTATTCTCATGACCGTCATCCCTGAAAATTTCTATATAAAGTCATACCTTTGTCTCCGAAATCAGTAACTCCCGTTTTGAAATAAGGTGACTTCCTGTCGACGACAAATCAATATCCAGTAAGTTCACTTGGAAACATTAGATTCTAGTACCATGAGGCTTGTTACAGCATCGCCAAGATCTTCGCTTCCGGAATTTTGATCGAAAGATTTTGTTTGGTGTTCGACATCAAATCATCTATTCACACCTTACGAAATGTACTGCGGTACCTTGAGGCCATTTTCATTAATGGTTGTTCTCTCGCATTTTTTAACATCTCACATCATTGGCTGGTAATCAAACAATGTCTTTCCATGTTTGACGAAAAATCATATATTCGCATGGCTAGACTTGTACCCGAATGATCGAGTGAATGAGATAATAAGACCTCGGATATAGTTTCAGCCATCTGAGTTGTGATTTCAGGATTGTTGTACACATCATCTGTAGAGTGACCTTACATACATATCGTCATCCGAACATGGGCCGGCCTATATCTGTAGGCATGTCTGCATTGGGCAACATTCCAATGTCGACGACTTTTTGAATTATGTACATGTTATTAGATTTTTTATGTGCTGAACATGGGAATTCCTACCCTCAGTAATTATGATCAAGAGGATATATCATGATGTAATGTATTGTAAGATTGATGCAGGTTGCCACTCCGCTTCATCTCTAACTCATCACAGTGTAAAGCATATCAATCAAAATATTATTGTTATTCTGACTTTATACTTTAGGGGGCAATTGTTATAGATCAATTTGGGCATCAATCCCAATGACCTGGTTAACTGGGCATCATCTCCAGGATCAATGTATAGGGTCTATAATCCCCTAACATTTCAATTGCTATATGCCCTAAGACAAATAATAAGACATATCAATCAAGGATTTTCATCTGCAAAGGTTTCCAATGTTTGAAGTTTATAATATATCATATGAGAGCTGACCAACACTCCCTCTAAAGGGACTAAGTGAATTGCATATGCAGGTAGCCCCTTGCAAGGTTGCTCTGCAAAGAACTTCTTGACATTCATGGGTGCATTGGTCACATTGGGAGCGAAATTCTCATTGTTCTAGAATCTCCACTTGGCCAGTGCCTTCTAGAAGAGTTCACATGTGTCAAACTTCGAATCCATGTGTCCATTTGACATCTACAAGATTGGGAAAATGTCTTGCCTATTATTGGAAATTCATTGATTGTGAAACTACCTCAACTACTCTATAAATTGAGCACAGATCTTAGTGTTTGATAATGAAGAATTTGTGTAGAGAAATGCTAGTGGATTTTACATTGAGGAGATTGATTTGAGTGACAATTTGTTGGAGATATCTACATTGTGATGAGGTTGGGATGCCGCAGGAGATGGTGACACAAAATCAGTCATTTGGTTGTAACCTCCCCTTCTATCATTAATAAAGAATATAGCTTACTTTTCCCTATATGCATCTGTATTGGCTTTGATTTTCCATATTGCAAGATCTTAGTTGATGTATATGGTTTATGCTTTACTGATTTAGCAAACTAGCTTGAATAGACATCTGTATTATTTCTATCTTCTGTTGCTTAATGTTCATTCTTGCAGGAAATATTTTGCACAGGTGGCTGGAATTTGAAGCTACAATGGAAGCGACAAAAGGAATCATTTGGAAGCGCTTGGAATCCAAGTAAGCATCTAATCCATTCTGTGTGTCTGTTCTTAGTTAGGAAAAGTAGTCATATAGTCTTTAACCTGTTGTTCTAGATTAGCACCTATCTAGGGAAGCGTGTTTTATCCGTAATTCATAGTTATGTCCAACAATTCTCATAGTTTAGTTTACAAGAATTCTCATTCCTTCTAATTTCATATGAAGCTAGAAGTTTTCGAATACATTCTTCTATATTTTAATGTAAAAAGGGGTTAATCTCTTTTTTTCAATGCTCTTGAATCCTATTCCTTCTTAGGATGCCTTGCACTCTACTTTTTTGGGAGGGTTTTCGGATTGGTTCACTTCATGGTGTAAAAATGGCAAAAAATCTCAGTTTGCTCGATTTTCAGATAAAAACCATGCTGAAGTCTTTCTCTACGCAATTCTTATTTATTTTATTAGAGCTCTTTCTCATTTATACAATATTCCATTTAGGGGCAGGGTCAATGACCTTCTTTTTCATTTTATTTATGTTACAGGTGCAAGTTTACCTTCGAATGAAGGGTTGCTCAGTTTATTTCCAAGCCTTCCTGCAATTCACTACTAAGTCGAAATGGCCTACCGAGTGACACTGCTGTGCATTGAACATATTTTTCTGAAGTCTGAGGGTGAAACCCCGTGTGTACAGGGTGCCTCCTATTGCGGCAGAGCCTACATGCAAGTTACTTGATGTCTCGGGTTCTTCAGTTGCATGTTTTCTCTTTTGAATATTATCACTCCATCCTTCATGCAAAGGCTTGGCTTTAGGTTTTTAAGTTTAAAGGGTTACAACTATTAAGACTCAAAGTTCCTTATGTCAGTTGTACTTATTTGGGATTGTAGTTCTCTTTCTTTCGGACTGTCTTCTACTGTATATTTCGTGAATCACATTATTTATCAGAAAAACCCCTTCGAGGGTATTTTGTGTTCTTGCACGAATGATTCAGGTTCAATTTTTAGTTCTGCATTCTCTTAGGGTTTACTTTTATATGCACAATTTCCCCCAATGAGAATTTGATACATATATGTATGGCTGCTTTAGTTAAGTTTTTACGGAATTACTGATTCATTCTAAAAGGAGTATTACAGTGTTTACGATTTTTCTTATCTGCTATCTGTAATGAATCTTTAGTTATTTTTTCTATGGATAACCTCCTGTACTGTCTTTTGCTTCTACAAATTCATGGTTTAGGAGGTCTTGTAAGTAATTATTTTGGCCCAGAGACCGTGGCCCTTGCCCTGTCACTTCAAGGCTTAGCTCTAAACCCTTGTGCCCTTATAAGCATAGATAAAACTCGTATATGATTTAAGTTCATTGTGAAAGAATTTTTTTGTAAATAAGTTTTTTCTTTTAGGAAAACAGAAGGATTCCATGTTTTGCTAAAATACTGATGGATTTTACAAGTCATCCTAAAGGTTCTGTATGTCCCTCTTATTCATTTTGCTGAGTATATATATTTTCTATACAATACGGTAAATCTACCCATCCATGATAAATTTACTCTCACAAAGCCAATAGAACACTTTATACTATCCTTGTTAGAAAAGTAATTTTCCACGCATTAACATAGTCATTTAACAAACATAAACTCTAGTTCCTAATAATTCTTCTTTATTAGTCTGCATTGTAAGATAAGAAAAGAACCAGGAAATCACACACACACACACACACACACACACACATATGTATGTCAAACAGAGAATCTAGATTTCTACGAATACTTTCTTTCTAGTCTATTCTACACAATAAAACATAATTCCTGATATTTCTTTTATACTTATCTCAGATCTTCTTCCTCTTAACTAATGGACCGCCCAACCATGAGTGAGGTGATTACATCCTAGACTCCCCTCGTTCTCCTCTCTAGAGCTTTAAACAGTAGAAAATTGTTTTATTGAGAAGATAGGCCTCAAGATTTCCAATCCAGTCTATACTTCTCTAGGTCTAGAGCTCCACTAGCATCTTACCAGTTGTGGAGAACTCTCCTCAACTTGAAATTCATTGCAGTTGTTACCCTTCACATTTGTTCTAAAAATAACCCCTTCCCCCCTTTAGGATTTTTCCTTTATCCTTTTCTGGCAAGTAACTTTCAGAACTATCTCTATTTATTTTTACTCTGGAATCTTGGAAACATTCACCATTCAGTTAAATTCTTTTCACTCAAGATAATTATCCATTTTCCGTTTATTATATATAAATTCAATTTTATTCGTTAGTCAGTTATTTTAAAGAGAAACATTAATTTATGATAAAGTCTATTTATCATAGTTAATCATAAAACGTGTTGTTACATAGGTCTTTCTAATTAATGTTGTTTTCCTTTAATAAAAATAATAAAGTTTATGAAATGAAATTTTATTGATAGCCACTTTATTCTAAATTACAATTAAAACATGATATTTAAATCTCAAATTCTTGTTGACTTTAACCTTACAAAAATATATACATCATTTATTTCCCTGCTCTTTAACCATAGAAATAAGATTTTGAAGATTCTTTCTCCTCTCTTAAGGTCAAACATACCATAACCATCATCATCACACACACACACACACACATATATATATAATTTTAATTAAATTATAGATTAAAAAATATTTCTAACCTAATTTTCATTATTAAACTGTTTGTAATTCTCTTCTTAATCTCCTTATTAACTGAATATATTAAACGACAATGCGTATCAATTGGTCTGTTCGTAACCTTATTCCTATCAAATTGCCTTCCAATTCTTTTTGATCCATTGATTTCGGGGAAGGCCACATGATAGTGAATTTCCCAACAAGATTTTTATCCGACTAGGTGAGAGTTGTTTGTTGAAATGCAACAAATAGCGTAACAAATGGGGTGTTATCCACCTTCTCTACAAACTTCAAATAGTTTTTTTTCGACCATGGCTTTTTCCTCAACGAAACAAGAAGGGCTTGAAAGGTCATGTTGTCTTTGAGAGGGGGAGGAGCCCCCTCCAAACCCGACACCATAGTTGGTTCACTAGAGAAGCATCAGAAAGATGCAGTCTAGGATTAGAGTTGCAAAGGTTGTAGAGTGAATACAATTATTAATTTTTAAAAACATAGTAAATTTTAAATAAATTTTAAAATTCTAATATTTTATGCTAATTTTTGTTTAATGGTTTTTATATTTTACATCAATCTTGTTTCATTGTAATTATTTTCATCTCTAACGAATCATATTTAAAATTGACATACTCTTTCCTATTAGGTGACTTTTACATTACCCGACCGTATATTCCCATCACTATGCTTGATCACAATACCTAATATTTAGATAATGGCTTTCTCTGCCCTACCCAAAGGGAACTATCGTCGGTTGCTCCATCAAATAACGGTAAAAATCAAAAGGTCTTTCTTGTGTGATTTACGTGCGATGAAAATTTTATTTAACAGATCTGTGGAGGCTTTGCATCGTTGTTTTCCTGGTAGCCACAAAATGTGCTATCAACCTTTGAGGTGACGTGATCTTATCATAATTAAAAATATCTTATAGATTTCCACGATACTTTTATAACCTATCAACCATCGGGCTTCAACCAAACACAAAATGGCCGAAATTATAACATTCTACATCTGTGATCTGCAGCTTTCACTATGTGTCTTCATCCTCCTGGTATTCTACTCAGGAGGATTAATGTCTTCTCTAACAATAGATAGAAGTAAGTTTCCAAAACATTTTAAGTTCGGTGCCACCACATCGACTTATCAGGTGCTTCCTTCCGCTACATGTTTTCAACTTAGATTCATTTTAACATTGCACTTAGCCAATTTTCAAAGTATCAGATACTTTTCGGATAAAATTCTCTCTGTAACCATTGCATTTAAGGAACATATTAATTCTAGTGAAATTACATTATGTAGTAGAGCTTTGCATTATTATTTTTGAGAAAATCTTATTTGTTTTACACGTAGAAGGAGCTTCATGTGAGTGAAATATTTCATAGTAAACAACGGAAAAACACAATATCAATACATATCTACACATAACATAAAAAAATCAAACTCATTTACAAAACCATGCAATGGCAAAGCAGCTACAACTGCGTTACACCCACTCGGACTGTGAGTCCAGAATCTCTGCCCTTCTATCACATCTCAACTCTATTTATACAGAACTGAAGTTTGTTATTTGGCCATTTGAAAATCAATAGGTTAAGGCAATGACCCTTCAAATCTGAGGAGGTCACGACGGTGAGGTGGTGATGGCAGTGCGATGACGACAAGGTTGTGACGGCAGGGCGGTGAGGCGGTTTGTTAGAGTAATTACTTCCAACACTCCCCCTTAATTACGAATGACAAAATAACCATGACTTAACATAACTTAAACATGGTCTAAGTCTTAGCTAGGCTTACAATGACTCAAAAAATTTGACATCAAGTTTATTTTTTCTTTTCTTCCAAATTTTGTATCCTTTAAATTGCTTCATCTTTTTCTTTTTGGTGTAGGCTCAAAATTTCAGTTTCTTCATTTGTTGTTGCAGCGAGTTCGTCGTTAAATATTTTTTTATTATAAAAACATAAAAAATCATTTTAGGATGTTCATGAATGTCATCTACTTCTTCAAAAATCTTCTTGTATGTGGACTACTGCCACGTCTCACTTTATTCTTCATCGTCATCTTCTGATTATCAATTTGCTGCAACAGAAGTTCATAGTAAAATTTTATCTCTTCAGGACTCCAATACATAAAAATTTCATTGAAATTTTCATTTTCAGCATCATCCATGTTGTCTTCGACATTCATTGTTGCATCTTCTATACTTACATCATCAAAACATGGTGTTGCAATCCATGCTTCAAGAAACTTTAATTCTTCCTCATATTTTTTTGCTTCTTCTCGGTTGCTTCTAACATCTGCACATACAAAATCAATACAGTTAAGTTTATATGAAAAAACATCTTCAGAACCATATTGGTTCTATTCATTCTACTCAGGAATGAGAGATTTCTTCTCTTCTTCCTTCTTCGACTTTGTCAATGCATCATAATTGTGATTCTCCATATCTGTTTTTCAAAATAGGGTTTCTTCCACTTGGTTTCCAGGCACAAGTGAGTTTCTATCGCTGAATAACAATACATCAATAAGTTGTTTCTATTGCACCATCTGCAACCACTCATCACTAGTGCATTCGTCTTCATCAAAGTTAACATCAACAATTTCAATTGCTCAATCCACTGAATCAGTTTCTTCACAACTCACAACATTATCTATGTCAAAATCAACTCCTACTCGTAACATACCATCAATATTGTGATCCACTTTCAAGTGAGATTCACAAAAATCTTACTCTTTCTATATATTTTCTACTACATATCCATCTTCAAGTTCATCTTCAAACACTTCTTCAACAAGTTGTACGACGCTACGATCTTCAACTTAATTCCTCCCCCTTGCACCAAATTCTTCTTCCAAGATCTCCCATGCTTCCTTGGAAGTTGTAGCTTTTTCTACCTTGCACAAAAACATCTCATCCAATCCCTATTTGACAAATTCTAATGCTAAAGCATCGCATACTTCATCATATGGATTATTACAGTGATACTCAATTAAAAATTTAGCTTGAAGAAAAGTTAGCATTTTTATAACCCAAAGATAAAAAATTTTACCAGTAAACATAGGTGGTGGTAGCATATCAAATATACACCATTCACCCTTGATCTCTTCTCTGTATTCTGCTAGACTTCTCAGTTCCTTGGTTCCAGCCTGAACCACAACGATATTTTCCATTTCTCTCTGATTCATTTTCTTAATCTTATTCAGTCTCTCTTGGTGACCCATGACTGCAATATTTCCTGTGTCTTATAGCTGAGGCATGAATTTATCTTCCATATCACCCCTTAAAAAAATATGATTTTTAATATGCACCCCTGTAAGGCACAAACTTCACCCAACATACGGTTATGACATATCACCAAAAGAAATTTTCATACAAACAAATTTTTGTAAAGCCCAAAAAATTTCTTGACATATCACCCTTTTTAATAAACCTCTTTAAAAACTATAAAGATTTTTCAAAATATTTAATATCACCTTTTCCAATTCTTATGGTACTAAGACAATTTTTCCCACTTAACTTAAAAAAATATCCTTTAAAATTTGAACATAGGAAAAATAACTTCAACAACGACCATCTAATCTCACATGCAGATTATATAGTAGAGGGGTTTTAAACTTTAAACCTGGTAGTTGTTCAAATCTGAACTGCTGATACCATATTAGAAAATTGCTCTGGTGACCGAGCATATTTTTTGGGTGCACCCTTGGATCTCCAACGTCCTATTAAACCAGGATCAACCAACATTCAAAATTTATCTAAGCAGCAACCTTCACGTCGGGTTCACCAAGTCCACGACTCTTCATGTAGCAAATTTTGCTACGAAAATCGGCCAAAAAAAGTGGCCTCCTTCCACGCATTCAACACATCTTTCACACAACCATACCTGAAAATGACAATAACCATTAATTAAGTTGATGACGACAAGGAGTTCCACCAACAATTCTTTAATCACTAATCTGACTGAACTCTTCAAACACAAGTCTGTTGTCTCTTAACAGACCTCATGTCCCTCAGCTCCACACATGACGCTGAACGATAGCTCCACACAACTTCACACAATATTCAGATAGGCTTTTCGCGCCGGTCTTCCACGATCAGCAATGAAGGGTGACCCGCCTCAATGAGCTTCAACACACACTTTTCACACACATGGATGATTCAACCATCCATCTTTATCTTGCTATGGCGAGTAGTTAAAACCAGTGGCTTAGCTAGTGGTTGCGGCTAACAATGCAACTAGAAATGTAAGGTAGCGATGACTTACAGTGTACAGTAATAGTGGATTTAGAGTTAACAACAATGACAATAGCGACTATTCAAATTTCTCAAAGATGACTTTCTTTCCAATTATCAGTTCTGAAGACTGACCATTCATGGGTTCTTCAGTCCTCTAGCTCCAAGCGATGGCTGTGGCGGTTGTTATCACAAAATTGTACTTGATTGGCTACTGATCAGACAACTCTATGTAACTGTTTCAAACCAGCTTTTGACTTAAGCTTAGCCTCTTCAGTCTGAGAGGGCTCTCTCAAAGGGGTTTATGATATTAGATAATGATAGTACTAGATGGCTAACTCTATTTGAGAAGTAACTCGATTTTTGTCTATGTAGGTTGAAATGACTGTAGGCTTGCTACCATTGGGCTTATGGAGTCAACAAATCAGTAGATTCAGTGGCAAGGTTTCTTGACATGGAAGCTGAGGCATATAGGGGTCTTTAACAAAGGAAAATCACACATAGAACATAGGTCAACACAGTCATTTCAACAATAAAGGAAGTCAGAGCATAAACATATGAATTCTTAGTAATATAGATTAAATCTACTACAAGTGGTAAACATAAAGATAGATTATAAAAACATTAGAAACTCCATGAGAATCTCAGGTCTATCAAGAAGAAAATCCTCTATATTACTGATATAAGTAAAATTACATAAAGCAGCAGTCCAAAACTACCTTTAAACTGCTCCAAAACCTTAAAAAACAACTCGCTACGAAAACATGACAGTTTCATAGCGAACTTTTGTAGCATCCAAAAAATAGCTATTGCACTCAAAAATTTTGCTCCTTTGCTGTTCCATGGTGTCCATGAAGACATGACACATCACCACCATTAAACTCCCACCCTGAAAACTAAAAAAAGTGCTTTTGGAAGAAAATAGGCTGCTACAGAAATTTTCGTAGCATTTTCCTGGCTTTAAGCCTAGGAAACGCTACGAAACTATGAAAAACTACAACATTTCCAGATTTCAAAATTTTATCCAAAAAGTGACCTCTAGCGGTACAAACTTTGTCTTTAGCAAGCCATGAACCTTATAAAACACATTCAAACTCAACTTAAGACCCTTGAGGTGTTTCTTCTTCATTAATGATTAGTTGAGCTATGGGCTCCTCAACCACAGTCGTCTTTAAGCCCTTCTTCTCTAGCTCTTCATGAATCAATTCTAACTGCTCTTGAAGGTATTTGACTTGTTCCTTCAGTTTCCTATTCTTATATTTCAAGTGCAGGTTCATTTTTCTGATATGCTTCACCTCTCCTCTCAATGGTTGAGTCCATTTGATCAATTACTGTGTGTTATCTAAGGTCTTTGACACACTGTTAACCTACTCTTCCCAAATTTCTTTCATTTTCTCAAACTGTACCTTCTGAACCTTGTGCTTCCTTGCCTCTTTCTTCAAAACTGATATTTCATCTTTTTCCAGCTTCAACTTCTCCTTAAGGACCTCAATCTCTGTTTTTTCAATAATTTTCTCTTTTCCTTTTGTTTGTTTAATGGCTGATTCTTGTTTTTCAGGTGAGGAAAGGTTAATGATGCTTGGTGGTGGCTGGACAATTTCAGTGACCTTCTGAGCTTCTTTGCTACTTTCCAAGAGCTTTCTAGCATGTGTTGTCATTGGTTTCCTAGCTTGAAACATGAATCCTACATCCTCATCTTCCAAATCTAACTTCTTAGCTATTTTGGCTTTCTTGAGCTTCTTTCCTCCCTCATCTATATCTTCAGCTTGGACTATGGGAGTTTCTTCAATATCAATAGCATGCAGAATGTATTCTAAGTTACCCTTAGCCACTGTTTGGCTTCTTGTAACCCTCTTATTACCATGTTTGCTTACTGTTGGCATTTGTTTTGCAGGTGTATCGACTTTCTGCAATGTCTCTGTCTCCATGATCACTGGCTCACTTTGCTCTGCCACTGAAGGTGATGGCATGCCTCTAGGTTTAGGAGTTCTTTTAGGAGTGATGGTATCTACTTCAAAACCACTGACAAATACAATATGACCAGTCTATGCCTAATCTCTTTAACTCTTCTAATACCAGCAACTTGATTAAACCATGATGAACGAGTGAGGTTTCATTTCCTTCAGATTTAGCTTGAACTTTGTCTGACATTTTAGCTAATATTTTGTATAAGGGTAAAAATGCGAAGATGGATAACACTTTTGTGAGAATTTGGGGTGGAAATTTTTTTTCCTCAATAGTTTGGCCGAACATTTGTCAAATTTCGACTTAACTATTCAGGAGTTTGGTCGAACTTTCGAAGTTAGTTCGACCGAACTCGTTCTGCCATTTACATTGACGACATACTGACGACAATGGAAAATAGATTTTTGGCCAGAGATTGGAAAACCGGTAAACAAAGTTCGGTCGGAATTTTAAAATAGTTCGACCGAACTATTATTTTATAAATATATCACCCGCAAATCGTTCTAGGTTTCTTGTTCACATCTGTCTCGTGTGATTGTAGTTGATTTGGTGTTGCGCTCACATCTATCTCGCATGATTTTAGTTGATTTGGTGTTGCGCTCACATTTTTATTGCACGATTTTAGTTTATTTGGTGTCGCGACGCGTTGAGGAGGGGAGTTTTTTTTATATTTTTGCCGTGCTGAGGAGGTAAGTTTTGTTAATTTTGTTATTTTCTGTAATTATTTTTTGTTTTTTTTTTTTTAATTTGATTTTAATTTGATTTTTTTTGTTCGCAGAGTTCTTCCACGATGTCTTCAACATCTTCAACATCTTCAGGGATCGTCTTCAGCGTCTTCAGGGATAGAATTAACAACCAATTTCTGTTGTGATTTTCCAGGTATGTATGTTCCTATCAAGTATGTTCCTATCCTAGCCTTTTCATTCTTGAATTTCCTATCCCCACAGGCTACCTTTATGCACTCTAATTTACCGGCTATAAGAAGGCTAGGTTCAGCTTCTCTACCACTATCTGGATATGATGCCACTCATCTTTCTAAACTTTCTCAATTGTCCAGAGAAAAAAGCGAAAATAAACTAGCTTATTAGCCTTGTTAGTCTCGTCTGGAGCCCTTTTGACACTTGCTTTCTAGTATTATATTTGGTATCCATAGAAACAAGCCTTATGATACTCTTCTTTAGTTCAAGCACTTTGATCTGAGTTATACCGGTCTTATTGTATAGACAGAACAACTAGATATGCATATATTATGTTAACTTACCCATTCTGTGAAATGAATACCGTTTAAGCTGTAGAGAAAGAACAACGAGATCATTGTGTGTACCTTACGTTCAGAGAATTATATTCAGCTGGAACATCCCCAACAACACCCCTAACTGGAAATCCTGGCACCAAATTTCTTAGCTTACTTTCTTTATAGCGTAATTGGAAGAATCACCAATCATGAAACTTGTTTGTATATGCTTTTCCATCCGCGTAACTTGGATATAAGAGATTAAGAAAATAACAAATAAGCTCTCAATGGTGTTGTGTCGGAGAGTAAGGCTCATTGCTTCTGCTAAGAATTGACTGTTCATATCTCATATTAAAAGTAGTTAAATTAAATTTACTCAAACATTGCTTCTGCTAAGAATTGATTGTTCATATCTCATATTAAAAGTAGTTAAATTAAATTTACTCAGAATTTAAGCCTCTGCAAAAAATATTTAATATTTCTTGAACTTCCTTCATGATAACTATGGTTGCTCACCTTCGTTCAATATTGAATAAAAGGTCATGGTCTTACCTTAATTTCTATTCTAATTCCCTTTCCAAACTTTGATTTTCATTTAATATTTCTTATCATAATATTTCTTGAACTTCCTTCATGATATCTATGGTTGCTCAGCTTCATTCAATACTGGGTAAAAGGTCATGGTATTACCTTAATTTCTATTCTAATTCCCTTTCCTAACTTCCCAAATTTGATTTTTATTTAATATTTCTTATCATAATATTTCTTGAACTTCCTTCATGATGTATATGGTTGCTCACCTTCGTTCAATATTGGGTAAAAGGTCATGGTCTTACCTTAATTTATATTCTAATTCCCTTTCCTAACTTTGATTTTCCTTTTGACCTTGGAGATAATCCCAATCATTATATTGGGTAAAAGGTCATGGTCTTACCTTAATTTCTATTCTAATTCCCTTTCCTAACTTCCTAACTTTGATTTTCATTTAATATTTCTTATCATAATATTTCTTGAACTTCCTTCATGATATATATGGTTGCTCACCTTCGTTCAATATTGGGTAAAACGTCATGGTCTTACCTTAATTTCTATTCTAATTGCCTTTCCTAACTTCCTAACTTTGATTTTCATTTAATATTTCTTATCATAATATTTCTTGAACTTCCTTCATGATATATATGGTTGCTCACCTTCGTTCAATATTGGGTAAAACGTCATGGTCTTACCTTAATTTCTATTCTAATTGCCTTTCCTAACTTTTATTTTCCTTTTGACCTTGGAGACAAACTGAATCATTATATTGTGTAAAAGATCATGGTCTTACCCTAATTTCTATTCTAATTCCCTTTCCTAACTTCCTAACTTTTATTTTCATTTAATATTTCTTATCATAATATTTCTTGAACTTCCTTCATGATATACATGGTTGCTCACCTTTTTTCAATATTGGGTAAAAGGTCATGGTCTTACCTTAATTTCTATTCTAATTCCCTTTCCTAACTTTGATTTTTCTTTTGACCTTGGAGAGAAACCCAATCATTATATTGGGTAAAAGGTCACGGTCTTACCTTAATTTCTATCATAATTCCCTTTCCTAACTTTGATTTTCCTTTTGATCTTGGAGATAAACCCAATCATTAAATATGATAGTCATCCCTTCTAGGGAACTTAGTATGGGTTGCTTAGTGGTTTCGAACCCTTATGATGATGTGAGGTGGTGTTTCAAACATGGGAGTAACTTGTGTTTTCATGTGATGCTCACGGGCCATGGTTTCTTTTGTGGGTTGTAGAAGGTTTAGTTCTACCTCCTAAGATAAAATTTCTAAAAAACTTCCCTTTATTCCTTAAAGTCAAAATAGATCTATACTAAGGATTACTCTTTATATGTATTTCTACCATATAAATTCTAACGATAATTAATCACATATATGTGTTAAAGTAGAATATGAAATAAGCCCTTTTTACACTTGGCTTGGCTCTTAGGTACATAGATGTGTGGGTTTGGGAATGTGGTTCACATGAAAAGTAATAGGGATGGATTTAGTGGAAACCTTTTATAAGATCAGGACTCAAAAAATTGTGATATTTTCCCTTCTTTCCACCTTAGTCCATCCTTCTAGAAAAATCCCTTTTAATGAAGCAAATATTTCCATAGTGATCCACTGATATTTGTTCACCAACAACTATTCCATTTTGGACTTTTATATCTCAAATCTATGCTCATTGAATTTATGCATCTATATCTTTAAACTACTTGAAACTATTTTATTACACCATAGGAATCATTTCGAGAAAAACACATTAGCCATAAAAGTTTCCCATTGAAACCAAAAGTGATTTGATACAAAACATAGGTTTTAACCTTACATAGTTAATTGTTTCAAATAGATTTTTAATAAAATAAAAAATATTCAATGTAAAACACATGCACATTAACATATAATTGTGATATTTTCCCTTCTTTCCAACTTAGTGGACATCCTTCTAGAAAAATCCCTTTTAATGAAGCAGATATATCCATAGTGATCCACTCATATTTGTTCACAAACAACTCTTCCATTTTGGACTTTCATATCTCAAAACTATACTCGTTGAATTTATGCATCTATATTTTTAAACTACTTGAAACTATTTTATTACACCATAGGAATCATTTCGAGACACATTAGCCATAAAAGTTTCCCATTGAAAGCAAAAGTGATTTGATACAAAACATAGGTTTTAACCTTATATAGTTAATTGTTTCAAATATATTTTTAATAAAATAAAAAATATTCAATGTAAAACATATGCACATTAACATATAATTGTGATATTTTCCCTTCTTTCCAACTTAGTGGACATCCTTCTAGAAAAATCCCTTTTAATGAAGCAGATATATCCATAATGATCCACTGATATTTGTTCACAAACAACTCTTCCATTTTGGACTTTTATATCTCAAAACTATACTTATTGAATTTATGCATCTATATTTTTAAAATACTTGAAACTATTTTACTACACCCTAGGAATCATTTCGATATATCTCCCATTTTAATGGGGTGTATCACATTTCAAGAAAAACACATTAGCCATAAAAGTTTCTCGTTGAAACCAAAAGTGATTTGATACAAAACATAGGTTATAACCTTATATAGTTTAATTGTTTCAAATAGATTTTTTAATAAAATTAAAATTATTCAATGTAAAACACATAGTATTTAGAAACAAAAAGTAATTTGATACAAAATATAGGTTTTAACCTTATACTATGTTAATTGTTTTGAAAATCGATTCTTAATAAAATGAAAAATATTCAATGTAAAACACATGCATATTAACATATAATTTTGATATTTTCCCTGCTTTCCAACTTAGTCTGTCCTTATAGAAATATCTCTTTTAATGAAGCAAATATATCCATAGTGATCCACTAATATTTGTTCACCAAAAACTATTCCATTTTGGACTTATATATCTCACAACTATGCTCATTGAATTTGTGCATCTATATCTTTAAACTACTCAACTATTTTATTACACTATAGGAATTATTTCGATATATCTCCCATTTTAATGGGGTGTATCACATTTCGATAAAAAAACACAAATTATCCATAAAAGTTTCCCATTGAAACCAAAAGTGTTTTGATACAAAACATAGGTTTTAACCTTATATAGGTAATTGTTTCAAATAGATTCTCAATTTAAAATGAAAAATATTCAATGTAAAACACATGCATTCTTATACACCCTTATGTCTACATAAAGTAGTTTGAGTGATTCCATCGGTCCTCTACACCCTTCATAGGGTATAATTAAGACATGTAGTATTAACTTCTACAAGTTCTATAGGTAGAGTCTGTAAAGGGCCAGATAGCCTCTGGATCTCATCTTCTATGAAAGGTGACATATCTAGTAAATTCCCCTACAATCAATCTCTGGAATATATCTAAATAGAAGTTTTTCATTTTCATAGCCATGGTCTCAAACAATGAGAGAGAGAAAAACCTTTTATATTCAATGTGAAACACACATGCATTAACATATAATTGTGATATTTTCCCTTCTTTCCAACTTATTCCATCCTTCTAGAAAAATCCATTTTAATGAAGCAGATATATCCATAGTGATCCACTGATATTTGTTCACCAACAACTATTCCATTTTGGACTTATATATCTCAAAAATATGCTCATTGAATTTATGCATCTATATCTTTAAACTACTTGAAACTATTTTATTACACCATAGGAATCATTTTGAGAAAAAAACATTAGCCATAAAAGTTTCCCATTGAAAGCAAAAGTGATTTGATACAAAACATAGGTTTTAACCTTATATAGTTAATTGTTTCAAATATATTTTTAATAAAATGAAAAATATTCAATGTAAAACACATGCACATTAACATATAATTGTGATATTTTCCCTTCTTTCCAAATTAGTGGACATCCTTCTAGAAAAATCCATTTTAATGAAGCAGATCTATATCCATAGTGATCCACTGATATTTGTTCACAAACAACTATTCCATTTTGGACTTTTATATCTCAAAACTATGCTCATTGAATTTATGCATCTATATTTTTAAATTACTTGAAACTATTTTATTACACCATAGGAATCATTCCCATATATCTCCCATTTTAATGGGTGTATCACATTTCAAGAAAAACAAAAATTAGCCATAAAAGTTTTCCATTGAAACCAAAAGTGATTTGATACAAAACATAGGTTTTAACCTTATATAGTTTAATTTTTTCAAATAGATTTGTAATAAAATGGAAAATATTCAATGTAAAACATGTATAGTATTTAGAAAAAAAAAAGTAATTTGATAGAAAACATAGGTTTTAACCAAGTATATATTTAATTGTTTTGAAAATAGATTCTTAACAAAATTAAAAATATTCAATGTAAAAAGCATGCACATTAACATATAATTGTGATATTTTCCCTTCTTTCCAACTTAGTCCATCCTTCTAGAAATATCCATTTTAATGAAGAAAATATATCCATAGTGATCCACTGATATTTGTTCACCAACAACTATTCCATTTTGGACTTTATATCTCAAAACTATGCTCATTGAATTTATGCATCTATATATTTAAACTACTTGAAACTATTTTATTTCACCATAGGAATCATTTTGATATGTCTCCCATTTTAATGGGGTGTATCAAATTTAGAGAAAAAACACATTAGCCATAAAAGTTTCCCATTGAAACCAAAAGTTCAATTTGATACAAAACATAGGTTTTAACCTTATATAGGTAATTGTTTCAAATAGATTCTAAATTTAAAATGAAAAATATTCAATGTAAAACACATGCATTAACATATATAATTTTGTGACACTTTCCCTTCTTCCAAACTTAGTGGACATCCTTTTAGAAAAATCTATTTTAATGAAGTAGATATATCCATAGTGATCTGCATAGTGATCCACTGATATATGTTCACAAACAACTATTCCATTTTGGACTTTTATATCTCAAAACTATGCTCATTGAATTTATGCATCTATATTTTTAAACTACTTGAAACTATTTTATTACACCATAGGATTCATTTCGATATATCTCCCATTTTAATGGGGTGTATCACATTTCGAGAAAAAAGAATTAGCCATAAAAGTTTCCCATTCAAACCAAAAGTAATTTGATACAAAACATCTAGGTTTTAACCAAGTATATAGTTAATGTTTCAAATAGATTTTTAATAAAATGAAAAATATTCAATGTAAAACACACATACATTAACATATAATTGTGATATTTTCCCTTCTTTCCAACTTAGTGGACATCCTTCTAGACAATTCTTTTAATGAAGCAGATCTATATCCATAGTGATCCACTGATATTTGTTCACAAACAAAATTTCGAGAAAAACCAAATTTGATACAAAAACATAGGTTTTAACCTTATATAGTTAATTGTTTCAAATATATTTTTAATGAAATGAAAAATATTCAATGTAAAACACATGCACATTAACATATAATTGTGATACTTTCCCTTCTTTCCAACTTAGTGGACATCATTCTAGAAAAATCCCTTTTAATGAAGCAGATATATCCATAGTGGCATTGATATTTGTTCACAAACAACTCTTCCATTTTAGACTTTTAGATCTCAAAAATATACTCATTGAATTTATGCATCTATATTTTATTACACCATAGGAATCATTTCGATATATCTCCCATTTTAATGGGTTGTATCCAATTTCGAGAAAAACACATTAAAGCCATAAAAGTTTCCCATTGAAACCAAAAGTGATTTGATACAAAACATAGGTTTTAACCTTATATAGGTAATTGTTTCAAATAGATTCTTAATTTAAAATGAAAAATATTCAATGTAAAACAAATGCATTCTTATACACCCTGATGTCTACATAAAGTAGTGTGAGTGATTCCACGGGTCCTCTACACCTTTCATAGGGTATAATTGGGACAGGTAGTGTTAACTTCTATAAGTTCTATAGGCAGAGTCTATAAAGGGCCAGGTAGCCTCTGGATCTCATCTTTTATGAAAGGTGACATATCTAGTAAATTCCCCTACAATCAATCTCTGGAATTGATCTAAATAGAAGTTCTTCATTTTAATATCCAATGTAGAAAAAATGCATTCTTATACACCCTTATGTCTACGTAAAGTAGTGTGAGTGATTCCACGAGTCCTCTACACCCTTCATAAGGTATAATTGGGACATGTAGTGAAATAACTTCTACAATTTCTATAGGCAAAGTCTGTAAAGAGCCAGGTAGCCTCTAGATCTCATATTTTATGAAAGGTGACACATCTAGTAAATGCCCCTATAGTCAATCTTCGGAATAGATCTAAATAGAAGTTCTCCAGTTTAATATCCATAAAGCACAACCACTTTAAGGTAAACTGTGTACATGTTTCATTTCTCCTACAAACTAAAGGCTTCCTCCCATTAATTCTAGATGTGAATTCTACCATAAAAATTTTAAGTCAAACTTTAAGATAAACCATGCACATGTAATTTATCTCATGATCTTGTGTCATTTATCCCATGTATTTGCAATAAATGTCAATTTAATATATAATTTTATTGAGTTTGTTTGTTTTTTTTTTTTTTTTTATTAGGGATAAGAAAACCATTAAATATGGTTGAAAAATGGAAATTATGCATAGAAGTTTCTTGCTATCCCAATCCAGGGAAAGAAATGATTACATATGTGCTTTCCAATATTGCGACTAGCAAAGTCGTCCAAAGGAAAATGAATATACCGGGAATAACAACAAACAACGAGGCATATTATATTGGACTGATAGAAGGCTTGGGAAGACTATGAAGTATGGATCAAGTGGAATTGTATTTTTCACCAATTCTAAACTTGTGTGCAACCAGATGAATGGCATGTACCAAGTTAAGAAGGAGAGGCTAAAAGAACTGCATGGAATAGAAAACAATATTGTTAGCCAATTTCAATTTTTTAGTATAAGACATTGTTCAAATGTAAATAATATTTCTATTGTTCTAGTGTGTGGGGCAATGCCAATGCAAGATTCATCTATCAAAGACGAATTAGTTTTGAGACGCTCTTCTTAAAAAATTCAAGATTCATCTCTCAAATATTAATTAGTTTTGAGACGCTCTTCTTCAAAAATTCAAGATTCATCTCTCAAAGATTAATTAGTGTTGAGACTTTCTCCTTCAAAATTTATTGATGGACATTATAACATATCTTGGATATATGCGTGTTTTGTACTTATAAATGCATATTTTTTAATGACCATGCACGTTTTTCAATTATATACCAAGTATGCTCCCACCACACCATGTAAAGCGCAACCTGGTGAACTTCACATTTGCAACAAGTGGTGAACTTCACATTTTTATAAAATTAAAATGCGGAGACTTCAAATTTTTTTTGTTTAAATGGAGTTTCACTTATTTTTTAAGGACACTGTGTTTTTTTCAATTTTATACCAAGCGTGCTTTGAAATTTGTGTTTTACATAATTTGTGTACAATAAATTACATTAATTTTATGAAATTTATTTTGAATTTATTTTAAATTCTAGTCATTTAAAAAAATAATTGTAAATGTCCACCGTAGATATATATATCATGGAGGATTAACGACAAAGATCAACAGAATCCCATATCTCTAGGAGAGGGGGGGATCGGGGATCAAGGGATGTTCATGGTATTTAAATATAATCTTAAATATCCATACATGTGTGTACATATGGAATTGATTTTTTATTGACTTTGTGAGTTAAATTAGTTGTTAATAAGCTTCTTTTTTTATTTTTTAGGAGATAAGAGGAGAAGGGTCTCTACTCCATCCATGGAGCATGCCCATGGTTCACCCAGTTGTGGTATGGTTTACGCAATTTAATTAATGAATATGTACATGTATTTATATGTATGAATGTATTTTTCAATTGATTATAAATTCGTATTTGTTTATGAAGCTTCTCTCTCGTCTCGAGAGGTTGGTAGTGGTTCAAATCCCCTTAGAGGGCTATCAATAAGTGCTAGCAAGTTGCATGAAGGTGGTGATATTTATTCTCCCGGAGGCCAATCAATGGTTGGTGGTGTTGATTCTTAGCAGGGTCGTTCTGGTTCTCAATAGTTTGAGGGTGGCAAAGATGCTAGCCAACCACATCGAGGTTGCCAGCAATTTGAATATTTTTTTCATTCAATTTGTACAAATTTGTTTACATGTGTTTTTTCTAATATACAAAATTTTATATATTGATGCAGAGGCTGAAAATGCTCCAAATGTTGGTCGAAATAGACGAAGGGCAGAACGCTTCATTCAAGAAAAAGGTTGTCCACCCACCATGACATATCTGGTCGACATTTCCAATATACCGTGGGAAAGAAACATGCAACAATGCACCTTAGAAAGGTGTCAAAAAATTCATGAAAAATTGCAGAGAGATCTCGTGTCTTTGACTCTACCTGCTGAGAGTCGACAAAGCTTGGAAATAGTTACACATTCTTTAGGAAAACTAGTAGATGTGTACCAAAATCTTGGGCTAACCACAGATATCTTTGTGGATGTCATGAGAAAAAGAAATGAAACAGTGATGGGACCCGATAAATGGGAGGTTGTTAAAGAAAGAGTGACAACAATAATGACAAAGTCTATGTTTAATTTTAAAGAAGGGCCGAAAAAAAAGATGTTGAAGGTGCAATATTTCAATCACCCTGATATAGCTCACTATTTGTATGATAGGCATATTACGGCTTATGGAAGACTCCCATGGAATGACGAGGTTCCACTTTATTTTGCAAAATTATTTTATGCAGGATTCTTTTTGTAAATGAAACCCAATTACAATGATCTTCCCTCTGATTTTTTTGGTCCTAGGAAAGGTCTATTGTGTGACCGTAGGGGTGCTAGGCGTGATGTTGCGTTCCTCGTCCTGAGCCACCATTGGTTACTCGACCTATTCGTGTCAAAACTTTGTGGTCAGAGATGGAAGACACTTATCAAATTATTTGAGAAGCAATGGATGCCATCATCGACAATGTTCACATTGGATTGGGTGGAGTTGATGTTTGTCTGAATCGACAAAGAGCACGCGAGGATGCATGCGCCAATTTTCTGTATTATAAAGATGAAGAGATTGAAAACATGAGTGTTGAAGATATGAAAACATATGCAAAGAATTGTTGCAATGGTTGGCATGACCTAATTGTTCATGAGGAAGAGGGCATGGGAACGGTATGTGTTAATGGTTAGGATTCAATTATTTTAACACATACATACAATTTGTAATATATATATATATATATATTTGTATGTACATTATCTAACACCAATGTATTATTATATGTTAACACTATTTCCAGTTGTCAAGCTTGATGAATGAAGAAAATGTTAATATCACGTTCAGAGCCTCAAGTTCAAACAATCAAGATAGGTCTCATCATCAAGATGTTGGCAAATGTTAGTGTTTTTTAAACTTAATATTTTTAAAATAAATAATTGTACACACATGTACATTTTCATGTATATATAATAAAATGTTTTAACAGATTCCGATTCCGTCCGATGTTTTTGGGATGGTGGTACCTTCTTCTTCCTTAGGAGATGTGCCAGGTTCACAACAAGTATGGACAATTTTTCACTTTTAAAATTTATATGTTTTTAAGTTATATATATTCCACCTCAAAAAGTTCCATTAAAAAATGAGATATATATATATATATATATATATATATATATATATATATATATTGAGTTATTTTAAATTTTTTGAATTTTAGGTTTTTGGAGATTTTATTTTGGAGCCTCTCTTAGGAGATGTGCCAGATGTGCCAAATCCACCTGTAGAAGTATTCAATTTTTAACTTTTAAATATATATGTTTTTAATTTATAATTTATAAATTGAAGTTTAAAAGTTTTATTATAAACTGAAATCTTGATCTTTAGTTATTTTAAATGTACTTAAATTAAATTTTTTAATTTTAGGTTTCTATAGAGGATTTCTTTTCTCCACGGACTCTAGCGATGGAGATAGGAACATCCACAACATTTCAACCATTTGAACAAGTTGTCTATTTTTTTTAATATTATTGAAAATAAGTTTAT